>OMNN01100125.1:73363-85348 GCA_900302755.1 Chromis chromis | reverse complement strand
GACATGTCCAGTAGATAATATGATGTAGATCCCTTCACTGGTTTGTGTTGTTTGCCTTCAAAGATGTCAAAGAGGACCAACATCTCTGTTGCTTCGTTGCATAAATCATCAAATCTTCTTGCATTTAGGCTTAGCCAGACAGAATAATAACTCTAAATTACTTTTTATTAGGGGTGTAGCAGTACACAAAAATCACGGTTCGGTACAGTATCTACGGAAGTCACGGTTCGGTACGGTTCGGTTTGGTTCTCAGTGGACCTTCTCCGTCTCACAGTTACACAGTATTGCGGAACTAAAAACAAGTAGGAGTTTCCAGTGGACCACAGGATGTGACGGACTGTTTGTTCTCCTGCCGGTGCTTCTGTGATAAGCCTAGTCTGTATGGCTAGCAAATGGGATGGCTAATGCTAATGTTAATGTTTGTTTTTTTTTCATTTTTCCCCTTAACTGAGAACCGAACCGTACCAAACCGTGACCTCCGTACGTACAATACCGAACCGGGATTTTTGTGTACCGTTACACCCCTACTCTAAACTGTACAATCTGAGCATTTTTTGAAGATCTAGTTTTGAGAAAAAAAACTCTAATATTTATTTCAACATAATGCATAGCTGTGAAAACTCTTGATCATTCACTGGAATGCACCAAAAATCTGTTACTGTCTCATCTAAATATTTCACCTAGACCAAGTGACTAAGTCATAACAATTCAGTTTAATATATATACAATACAAAGACTTGGCTTGCTCAAGCATCATTGAATAATTACAGTTTATTTACTTTAGATTTATCAGCATAAATAGAAATATCAAATATTTTGCAGGGTTTTTGTAGCAGAAGGTGAGAAAAAGACTGTGGGTGGATGGCAAAGTCTTATGGGGGAATTTGTAGAGCTAACAATTGGTTTTGGTCAGGATGGCCTTAATCATGATGCTGAGGACAGTTTTTGGAACAGATGGCTTTCTGCATGTCCAGTTTGGAAACAATCCTTTCTGGCATTTTCTTTGCCCTGGTACAATGCACTTTGTAATATATATGAAAAGAGGACTGGAACCAATCTCACGTTTTAGAACAGGAAATCTGGTTTGTTAGCTTGCTAATAGTTTAATATGCATGCATTCTTAGGTAAATATAGGTAATTTTAACTTTGCAGTCTACATCTGGAAGAAACCATAATTAGATAAAACAGACCACATTGTCGGTAAGCTCTTTCATAGGCAGGTATATCATTAGATGCTGGGTAATGTGGCCAGTGGGCCCAGCAGCATTAACAACAGATATTTAGAGCTAAATGAGGAGGAAACAGAGATAAACTTTCAAGAAGCTTCCTTTTTTTTTTTTTTTTAGCATTGTACATTTTTTTTACATTCAAAAAAATGTATATTATGTCTTGTGTGGACATTCATGCTACCTGATCACCCCTTTGTTTGTTCTCTTTAAATGGGGAGTCAAAAAATGCTGGGCAGCTCCACTTTTTTCCTATAAAATAGGCTCTGGAACTTTAACACTGGGTCTCTGATCCAAGAGAAACCACAGTACAAGTTTTAAAACAAGGCCTGAAACCTAGTTCTAACAGAAAGAGGGAAATTCTCATATGATGAGGACAGTTTGATTATATATTTCTAGTGTTTGTTGATGTTAATTAATACTGATGGGTAAAATGAAATCATCAGTTTAGTCAGAAGGTTTCATGGAAAGGACTGCTCTCCTTGGGGCCGGTGTGAATTATCTGGCGAGCCAAAGTGGCTTTGCAAGGCTCATAATGTGAGTATGACTTGGTAACATCTTTGTTACAAACTAAGATTATTAAAAATATGTCCCTTGGCAACTCATTATACCATCAGCTCAGGCCATTTTCTCCTTAAGCCTTTAATTAAATTTGAATGATTACAAAAGTACAGAACAGTCAACAGCTACATGACTTCCAGCTAGAACTGCATTATGCCAGCAGGCAGATGACTTATTATAGTTTTTTTTTAAATCATTTTTTTCCTACATACTCACAGCTCCTTGGCATGCTTGTTGGTCTTCATAATGTTGACATTTATTACTGACTGTATTCCCGTTATTGTTTATGTGTTCGCCCATTCTTCTGTGACTTTGGGATGGATTTATAAGTCAGATCGCCCAAAATACTTTTTTGTGACATTTATGAGGGGAGAAGCCTTTTGAAAAATATAATGGTTGGCAAACAGTGTAGATTAATAAATCCAAACCCTTCTTGGGATACAAAAGAACCCGGCCTGCTTTCAACATGTTCATTGTTTGCAATTACATTGATTTATTAACATGTAAACTGTAAGTCTAATTAGAAGATATTTCAGTGTGTCAACTGCACTGTCCTAATAAGGAGAGGAATGTCACACAGCACAAAGCTGGAAGTTGTTGTTCTTTGTTGCTCCCCCTGACTTGTTCTTCCGAGATCTTTACACTGTAAAACTCAGTAATTGCGGTCTTAGTTAAGTGGGTAGTAATGCTAAAAGCAAGTAATGTCAAGGTAAGTTTTGAGTAGTTGTTATTTTATTCCTTTGTGGCTCTGAGAGCTGGAAATTAAAGGAACGAAGTAGAAACAGCACACAAGATGCAGACAATACAGTCTCATGATGCCTTCTTAAGAGGAAGACA
This sequence comes from Chromis chromis, assembly GCA_900302755.1. Lineage (NCBI taxonomy): Eukaryota > Metazoa > Chordata > Actinopteri > Pomacentridae > Chromis > Chromis chromis. The sequence continues at coordinate 82,724 of OMNN01100125.1, read as the reverse complement.
GTAATTAATAAGTCAAATAGGAATACACTCAAACCTCATGTTTTGGATGAGAGTTTTCAAGTCAGATCACAGAAAATAGTAAGGTTTTATGTGACATTTTTGGGAGTTCAAGTCTTTTTCAAAATCAGAAGCCCTAGTTTAGATTGATAGATGTAGGTCATATTTGGGATACAATATAACAAGAGCTGCTTTCATCCATCCAGGTTCATTATAAACAATTATTTTGATTTATCATATAAAAGTTACCTCTGAATCTTATCAAAATAGAAGTAAGTTCTTTCAACTCCATTGCCTTTGCAAGGAGTGGAATGTCATAAAGCACAGAGGTAGACATTATTCTGCTTTGTTTCCACCACCAACTTGCTCTTAATGGATCTTTATGCTGAAAAACTTGGTAATTGCAGCATTAGTCAAGTGGGAAGGCATGCTGAAAGCAAGCAATGTCAAGGTAACATTTGAACGGTTGTTGTTTAATCATCTTGTGCTTTTAAGACCTAAAAAATAAAGCTGAGAGTCATAAGCAGTACACCAGATCACTGTGGATTCTGACATAAGATACAATCACATAATGTCACAGGAAAGGTAAAAATATACAATTCAAATAGGGGCACATGAAAAACAGATAACACTGGTCATCTGCTTCATCTGAGATGCAATAAAGCACATGTACTGGTACAGTTTCAATCATTATTATAAAAAAAACTAATAAAAATAACAATACAAATGTGGAAATTAATGAGCAGGTTGGAGTCATTAGGATACCTTATGGCTTACCATTCTAAGCACTGTTGGTCATGAGACAATAATAGGAAAGCAATATAGACTTCAGAATTACAAACATTAAAAAATAATTCTATATTGGGTCTCAATTCACCAAAAGCCCCACGCCTGACCTTCTTCAATTTGACAGATTTATTTTTTTCTAAAGTGGTTATTTCTTATGGTGTCACTTTTCATACAATTATTTGAAGCACTATGAGTTGGAAAACCATGGTTTTTATTTTAGCCCAGTAACAATATTATATAACTCATCCAGTTGGGATCTCTATTGGAGTGGTTTCACCTATCATACCTGCTCGATGCTTGTTCAAATATTGGCCATAAATGCAAAAATCATCATTTCAGTATTTTGGTGCCAATCACAGGAAAAAAAACAGCCTTTTAGGATGAAAAATGAAGGTTTTATGGTTGGTGGAATATCACAGAAACATTTAACTTTTTAATAAAATTCACACCATCATATAATTTATTAAATTATTATATCAATTCAGGGTTGTACCATTGAATACTACATGTGCATATCAATGAGCCTATAAAATGTCAGGACTTTAGCTACATTATTTCTTTTTCACAGTTATGGCACTTCAAACATTGCTCCACAGATTGACATGACCTCATCCCTCTTTAAGAAATTTTAATTCAAAAAGTTACAACCCCTGTGAACAAAAATGTTATACATGTTTTACTTAATAACATAAGTCTGCACAGAAAAAAAATAGATGGTCAGGTGGGAACCTTTTTTTTAAATTTGGTGAACTGAGGTGGAAGGACCCTTTTGCGTGAGCTCCCCATAAGAACTTCATTCTGCCACAGAGGTGCAGCAACTATGATCCTGTTTTGATGACTACCAGGACAAGAGTGGCTTAAATGGCAGTCGGCCCATGATCCTTCCAAGCACACATTAAGAAATAGCCAGAGAAAATCTGGTAGGCACTGCAGAGTTTGATCAAAATCATGAACAATTACCACAGTTACCAGATTTCAATTTGCAATTACTACTTAACTGGCATTATGTTGTGCCTAAGCAATATCTGTTCAAATGTAATGACAGTTCATGCTGTGTGTAATCTGTTGGCATTGTATCTAAATTGCTTGTTTGTGTAAATATACTTGGGCACGAAACTTTACTGTAATTATGATGTTTCTGTTTATTAATGGAAGTTTAAATGCCTTAACCATCAGCATTGTTTCAGAGATCAACCGGAAATTAAAGATTAAGGGTTTGTGTTGGAGATGAGGTTGAGGATTTTTTTTTATTTATTTTTTTGTCTGTTGCTGGTCAACAACAAATGAGATGGAAGGATAATACAGGTGACTCAGTGGCACAATTACAAGATGTGTGTACCTTAAGTCTTTGTTTTGTGCCCAGTTTGTTCCCACATCTTCTGCCCACCACCTGCTTTGCTTACATGGTGATTTATTGGTTTGAAGATTGGTTTGAACATCTCTCTTGGGTCCACAGTACTTTAAAAATACAACTGTCTCCCACCTCCTTCTGTGATCGCCAAAGCGAGGTGATATCGTCAAGTGAGAAAAGAGAAAGCACATGAATACACAGACACAAAAACATGGGTGCCAGCATTGTTGTAGTGAATATAGTTAAAGTTTTTGATTGAGTCATATACCACAATCATTATAGCCATCTATTACAGGCACTGAGAAAATTAGATTGGTAATTTAAATGTGAGAAAAACACATCTATCCCTATGATACTGGCTGTGTAATTGTGTTCACATTATTGCAGGGCAATGTAGTGTGAATGTAGTTGTAACTTGGGCAACATTTCACCATAAATATTGTAGCATAAACATATGGATATACTGTAGCATGAGTGACACGCTCTATAGATTTCTGAAGTTAGTTGTAGCATTTAGATTATTTCTGCCTTGCCAGTTAGTGTAGCCATTTAAATGAGCCAATTTTTGGCGAAAGGCAGAAACCGTGAGGTAAACTGCAGCTGAGGGATGTAAAGTGAGTGAGAAACCCCTGCAAATCAAGCAAACACCCCCCAAAAAACATAGCTCTGTTTAATCCGTGACATCTCCCTAATGGAACACTGGCTCTCAGATTTTCCACACACGAGTCAAGTCAAGTTTTAAAAACATGTTCTTGAGGAAAAAATGCTGATTTTCTTTTCTTTTTTTGCTAAGAAAGAAGTTTGAGGTTTTCCTCCTTGACTGACATGATTACTGTTTTTAGAGCAAGTATCTACAGACAGGTGACAATTTAAAGGAAAAACCTTAATGTTTGACTCCTACAGTGAAGCGATCTGGTGGCTCTGTTATGCTGTGGAGCGCATTTTGCTGGCACGGTTTGGGTCACTGCAAATCAATACAAAGTTGTTCTGAATGATCACCTTTATCCTATAACAAAACTTTAGAAGAATGATGTTCTACCCCTCCAGTAGAGTTGCAGAGGTTTGTGTAATCAATGCCAAAGATTGAAACTGTTCTGGCAGCATCTTGTGACCCAACAACTTACTAAGATACTTTTTGTTGCACTTTGTGTATTGGCTTTAGCATGTAGTGGTGGTGCTTTGGCTGTACATACAGCTAAAACAAGCCAACCTCTGGCTGCTAATAGGAAAGATCACACTGTGGTGAGCAGAGACAGGCTTGACATAAGTCACAGCTGAAGAGTGGAACATGAGCAGCAGCTGTGGTGGTTGTGGCTTCAGTTGTCACAAGTGTGAATGTAGACGCAGCTGTCATAACCATGAATCTAAGTGTTTATGAGTGGGATGTGCACTTTGTGGACAGTTTAATTAGGAAACATGAGAAAAGACTGATTTAAAAAAATGTATACTGAAATGCAAACACTTTGTGGCGTCGGTAGTTACTCAAGACTAAAAGACTTTGGACAGTTACACATTTACATGAACACATTTTTAAGTCCCAGCTTTAATTTGAGAACATTTATGACAATGTTTTCAATGTGATTGCGATCAGGTGATTGACTTGGTCAAGCAGGAATAATAATCTTCTTCACTCTCAAACGTTCTCTGGTTGTTTTGGCCGTATGTTTAGGTTTGTTATATCTCTGCATTCATTCTGTTGCTTCTGTAAGCTTGAAATCGTAAATAATGTCAGATGAGGACAAAGCAAACATTTCTGCTGACTTATATAGACCATTATCTCCATCTACCCAGAGTAAGCTAGAATTTACAGATTGTGGGACTGTGTGTGTGTGCGTGAAAGAAGGGTGGATTATCAATCTGCCTTATATTTGAAAGTAATTAGAATTCTTCATTTTTGAAGCCCTGCAGAAAGACACAGGGTGGTGGTGGTGGGGGTGACAGGTTAATTGAGGAATAATACCCTTCAGAATGATGGATTTTGGTGACTTGAGATGTCAGAATCCATTATAGGAAATTTAAATTTGCAATTAAAGTGGGAGGTTGGGTGCAGAATTCTTTCATTTTAATTCCCCCTTGCCTCCTCCCCTGTTATTATTAATGTTCTGCATTAAATGTCCAGGCTCTGTGTTCTCTCCTTTGGCACTCTCCCTCTCTCCAACACAGTTTGCCAAAATGAGGTTTAATTAATGAACTCATACATACAGTAAATCAGTTTTTTTTCTCTCCAGGATAGAGATGCCGGACTAGACAGTATTTCAGGAGATAATTGAAAAAATACACCTCATCATGTTATGAAAAGTAAATGAAAAAAACATTTAAGCTGCAACATATCTGGCCTCAGGTTTGTCATTACTGCTTAATTTATTTTATTATTATTTCTTGTGTTGGGAACTTTTTGAAATGTGATATTTATTCATTAAGTTAAACCTTGTAACATTTGGCTTGTGCACTGCATGACCTCACTTCAGTAAAGCACAGTCATTGTAATGTAATGCCAATACACAGTGGGCTGCCGGTGTTAATATTTCCTCACACAACTGTTTACATAAGTCATATCCAAGGAATTTTGAGCTTTACATGGGACATGCCAATACTTGTGTAAATATATGTCTACAGTGAAACCTTTACCATCTGCCACAGACCAACAGTGTGTACATGAAATGTTGCACATCTGATTCTTCACATAATGCACAGCTTTACTTTTGGGCAGAGCTGAAAATTATTATTATATTATTAAAACATTCTCACAAAGATGTTTTTAATAATATTTTCTTAGTACAGCAGATGAAGCTTGTCTGTCTCATTTACTTTCATTACCCTCTAATTTATAAACTCAAGGTTTTATGAAGTATCATTAAAACCCTTCAAACTATACCATTTAGATTACATTCAAAAAGCCATTTAAAACCCACGTTGCAGCATTATTTGAATAATAAAAAAAAGTGTTTAAATATTATTTGCAATATTAATCTAATTGGAGGTTAACATAGTATTCCCTTTACAGCATACTGTTTATATTTGTAACAACAATGCATTAACTGGAATGAGGAGTATTGTCTTTGTACAAACCCCGAGAGAAACAAAGGCCAGAGGAACACAATTTTGGCATCCACTGGTAAAATGGAGGCGATGGGTGAATAAATTCAGCATCTCTGTTTCTCTGTGAGGACTATCTTCAGCAGCAGCACATTAATGCCACTATCAGCTACTATATCACCAGTCAAAGTGACAAATGGCAGACAAGCGCCTCTCAAATATTCAGGGAGGGTGGAGTAGTGCAGGGGTGGTAATGGGAGATAGTGTTTTTCTCCATTTGGCAGGAGGACTTGGTGTAAAATTTGTTGAGAGAGATGGTTGGAGTAAAAATGAAAAAAGCAGCGTTTGGAGTCTGTATGTTTGCATGTCTACATGACAGTGTTTTAAGGCGGAGAACAAATGATTGTCTTATTGTCCTTTCTCTGCACCCCACCCCCATCCACACACCCCCTCATCTCCCCCATCATTCGGACAGCTGGAAACAGAATTCATCCGATTCGTTCTGCTGCTTTTCTCTCTCCCAACTGCCCCATTCCCCCCTCCATTCCCCAGTCCCCCTCACTGTCGTAATAGGATCTGCAGGAATCATTCAAAGGCTAGATATAATTTACTGCTTGCCGTGCACAATACCCCCTCCCACTCTCACCCCCTTTCTCAATCGCACAAGGTGCCCTGCGGATGAACTAATCATACTTGAAATATTATTTCTGCTTCTTATTCCTCCATTTTATGAACAGCTCCTTTTTATGGTGCAATGGATTTAACCCCTGCCTGATCACACTCTCACCAGTCTGTGCAGGCAGAGAGAGGGTGGGTGAGTGGTTTGATCAGAAAGAGAGGCGGAAAATCTTTTGTTTTTATATTTCTTTGTTTACATTTTTGCCTCCTGTTTGTTTTGATGAATCTATATTTTACCCAAACTTGATTTCCTCGTCTTTGAGGGAAAAAAAACACGATTACTTGGGGAACAAGCATATAACTCAGCCAAGAACCTCAGCAACAAAACCATAAAAAACAATTCCACAGGGCTCTTTTACCCATAATCCCTTTGCTCCCTTTATGCAATCCACATATTTGGACAAGTAACTCCACTTCATTCATAATATATACACCGCAGTAAATGCTCTCATGCATAACAACCAGTATTAGCATATGGGCTGTGCTGCTCTTAAAAAACGGGATAATAATGAAAAAGCAAACATGATTTTAAAACTACTTAAAAATGTACTTTCTTATGTAAAATATTATGATCTACCTCATAACAAGCTCTGCCTCCTCCGTCAAAAATTCCCCAGGCTCAGTATGCGCATGTTGAGTTTAATAGTTTTGTATTTGAGACACCTGGTGATATGACATGGTTGAATGCTAGAAGGAGAGACCATTAGCCAGCATAGCCTGGTGAACAGTGGAAAACTGACTTAAGAAATTCTATTAATTTGATACTTTGTCCATTGTTCTGCAGTGGAACAAGAGGTCTGGATTAGGATTATTGTCCTATAAAGCTGTTTCAGATCTGACATCATAAAAGAATAGCCTAAACCGTTAAATTTTTTTTGTCTTTACTAAAACTCGACAGAAAGAATTAATTCATTACAGGGAAACTGTTGTAAAAACTAAGCATCAGCATGAAAATTAGTTTCTGAGTTTGCAATGAGTTCAGAATAGTATTCAGGAGTGCATAGTCTATGTAAAGCAAGTACTTCATATTAAAGAGAATTATTACTTTTAAATCCTAAACTATCCTTAATATACAGAATCACAACTTTACAACTTTTCCGAGTGTATTCAGAATAAATAGGGGTCAGACCAAATGCGACAATTACACGTCATTTTTATTTTTTGTGGATTTAACAATAGGTCATCCATAAGCCAGCTAGGTTGTTAACATTCATGGGGCCAATGTTGTGATTTTTGTGTTACTTAGAAATGCTGCTGTCACACATATTCTTTATTTGTTTGCATATGTTTTCTATAACATTCCTAAATACCCTTTTTGTTGAACATCATTTTTATTTTATGTTTTACCTTGTTAATATGTTGTTGTTTTTATGCTGGAAGACACATCACAAGCAAAATAAGCAGTCAACGCCATGACTGAGCATTTACACCTTGAAGCTGCAGTGAACTGATAACAGCCTTAAAACTTGGATTCAGACAAGGTTTCATATGTAACAAAACGTAAGGAGTCAAGCCGATCAACTTTCTGGGTGAGGCTTGCTGTATCATTATTTTTCTTCAGATTCTGGTTTAAACGTGAATTACTCCAATATTACAACTTGCCTTTGTGTAGCCTAGACTAGTTTTACAGTGTTCAGGCAGAGTTGCAGGTGAAGCTGGTGTGCCAGGGGGCAGCAAATGGGGACAGGTGGGTGTAGATAGAGGATGGGCCTTAATAGAGCTGAACATTCTGCAAAGTTACTTCTCAGCCATTTTGGGCACGAATGGATTATTTTCATGAAAAGAAACTATGTATGTATTGTGTAATTTTAAATGAGGCATGAGATGAGTGTTTAGGGGTTTAATCAATGACCAGAGAGGGACTTTAAAGAACATCAAACAAACATTTAGAAATTAAACTAAACTATGTGTAACAGCATTTCAAATCTTCGATTACTACCTAAATGGCATTTTGCGTTTTGCTTTTTTTTTTTTACTGCTATAGCCTAGTCTGAGAGCAGACAAACATAACATACTGTCTGCACTTGCATTAGAGTGCATAAACACGCACGCTGTAAACCATGCATTATTTGAGTATGTACATACAAGCTCAAGAGACAGAGATGAAAATATGATAGTGAGTGAAAGCAGAACATTAAAAGGTATAGAAAATGGGAAAAGAAGAGAGAGAAAGGCAAAGAGAAAGAGGTAGACAGAAAGCAGCTATCAGCTGTTCACTTGTACTTAGGGAGCACATTTACTTTCCATTGATTTCCAATGCTGTAGTCAATTTCCTGTCACTTTTCATTGCAAATACATGTGATCTCCGTTTAGCTGCTTGCAGGAAAAAGGAGAAACTTCAAAATGGATATTTTAGAGAGTCTGTAACACAACTGCTACAGGCCCTGTGTTTCTTGTGTACAAAATCAAAAATTATTCTTGGCAGGTACACAAAGAAATCTAGGTATTAACAAGTTATTATTCAGGAGACAAAAGCTTTATAAAAAACAGTGTTGTTGTGCAGCTACAAAATAGTCACTGTAGGAAAGTGAGAACAGTAAAAGTAAAGACATTCTAAAAACTTCTTACAGAAGATCATACCAGATGAAAGTCGTAAATCTCTACAATAAACTGACCAGTCAACAGACAGCTCACTAACAGATGTGTAGTCCAGCAGCCCCCATGAATCACTGAATCGAGTGTAGCTTTAACAAAAAAAATAGTTTTACTGTTTTTTTCCTTCACCTTGGTTTCTGCCCTTTTTTTCTGAGCCAGAGATTCTTTTGTGACTATTTTCTGTGCACACAGTGTACAGGTCTGATCTGTATTCCATTTGTTTTTTCAATCTACCACATCTTTCACTGCTTTTCTTTAATGCAAATACTCATTCACCTAGTTTTTATTTTGGTCTTTTTTCATGTCGTCTTCCATCAGAGAGCATTGCCAACTGAATATTTGGTTTGAAATAGCACAACTCCAAACAAAGGGCATTTTTTTCCCAGCACATCTGCTTGCAAGGGAGACAGGGCCTTAACACCTGGAAGTAATAAAAGACCAACACTGAGAGAGAAAATAAGGTAGGATTATTGTTCTGTGTGAGGAAGAGATTATGTTCAGAGAAAAGACAGGGAGCCATGCGGCTACACTTTCACCTCAAACAACAGGACTAGAAAGCAGCCACTGATTAAAACTGAAATGAGGGGAGAAAGAACATCTGAAAATGAAGCACACTTTCATGCCGAGACAACAAGCAGAAAGCTTTATCTTAAATGGAAAGAAAATAGACTGGAATATTCCAAAGCTGCTGCAGTACTATTACTCAGTTACAATGTCATTATCTTACCACAGCTTAAAATGATACTAGCAGAGAGAAAGCTGCACAGCATTGTCCCAATTGTGATGAGACTCATTTGTTTCACTTTCCTTTTTCTCTGTTCTGTATTGAAGATGTTGTGCATTTGTCTGCTTTCTTTTCGGCAAACCCAATCAGCCTGTAATTTCATCACAGTTGTGCGGAAAATGAGAATCCCA
>OMNN01100125.1:59864-73343 GCA_900302755.1 Chromis chromis | reverse complement strand
GGATGTTATCTTACTTTTCATCAATACTATTCTAATTTACTTCCTTTAAGAAGGATATTTACTATAAATATCTTACTAAAACTGAACATTTTTCACTTGTCTCTCTAAACCACAGTAAAATGAAGCCAGACTATAGAAAATGAATTTCTAATTATTTGCAAGCCAAGAAATGGGACAGGACTAAACAAGACAGAAGAATGCTTTAGACAGGTAATTATTCTGTGACATCCAGACACCTATTTCCATTTTCAGGCCAACATCAAAGTACTGGGATGTGAGAATCATACAAAAACAACAGTAAATGTGCCTCTCCCCAGGTGTATGACCTAACAATGATCCTGCACAGATTATGTTGGCCCATAACATCCAGTACAATCCAAATAATCCACACAAAAACCAATTCAAACCGAGGAAAGGGAGCAAGAGATCCAACACAGTCTCTCCCTTTCTCATCGCTCTCCCTCATGTTGACTGGAATGACATTAGATGCCAGTGCTTGTTTGTGCTCTAATGACAAGTAAGAGGGGACTGCTGTCTCCATGGCAACAGCCAAGGCTCAATACATCATACCTCATTACAGTAGTCAAGCGGGGACGTTTGGTCAAAAATTAATATATCAAGGCAAGGAGAGAGGGAAAGAGTGCATTGTGGGAAGATTGCCCAGCATTTGTTATATGAGTTTGATAACTGTAGCATTTAAATGGTAGCCTTATTAATTTCAAGCTGCAGCAGCAGGCAACAGTTTGAAATGGCTGTTGAGTGACCTTGGCTTCATACGTCAAGTGTCTTGTCTCTATGAAGAAGACAGTGAGAAGGATAAAGAGGCACACAGAAGGGTCGGCAATGTTTGCATTGGTGTGAATGAGTGAGTGAGTGAGTGAGTGTGTGTTGGGAGGGTAGGGACAGACTTCAAGCAGCATGCTGCAGATTAACTGGGTATGATTCACAATTGTAGGAATGGTAGCACAACAAATATTCAAATTCAAAAGTCAAACTGCTCAGACTTGCTTCCATAATTTATGTGACTCCTGTTACTGTGTAGGTGGTGTTATATGAACTAAACAGTATGCCACAGAGAAGGAACAGAAGAGAGTGTTGACTGTGGCTCTCATTAGGCTTTGTTTACATTTGTTTGTTTTTTTTTTACAAATATTTGTCCGAATCAGAGTGGTAGCAAAGACGGACCCAGCTGAGGCATGCGCCAGTTGCAAAGGGCAGCAAAGTGACACAAGGAAACAGTTTGGGCCAGATGCTTGACTCCAGCATAGTTTTAACCAAACTCTAGCATTCAAATCCCCAGACTTGTAATATATATACACTATTCAGACAGGTCAGGTCAGGTACTGAAATGAAATATCAGCCACATAACTGATAGAACCTATTAGCCTCTGAGATCCCTTCAGTCTGGTTTAGTTGCCCTTATTCACCATGTACTGTATGCGTGAAGCATTTACACACTCACTTTAATTGCCTTTTTATTTTGCGTTTGAAATCTCTAAAATTATTTGGAGCAGTGTGCCTCCCCTAAAATGATATTGTAAACATAATAGCTGTTAAATTTACACAGTATGAAAAGCTGAACTCCAAAATGTGAGACCACATTTTTAGCTCACAAGAGAGGCCTTCCAATGTGACAGTCATTTTAAAAGCCAAACAGGGTGAATCAAATAAGAATCTGCCTTCTGGATTGACTACCTTTGCATGCTAGTTCATGTGGCAGGCGCTGTCATTGTCTCCTATTCATGTGGGGATAATGAGTAATTCATTCATTTGAAAAAAAAAAGAAAAGCCTCAGTAGGACCTTGTTAAATTTAATTATGGGATAATCTCTGAAAGACAATACACGGTGATGATAAAGAGCGTCTTTCCTATTTGTATGTAATCAATGTTTAATATTTATCATTCAACAAGCTCTTATGTAGAAGGCTTTAATGAGGACTTAACTTCACTTGAGTCCCTCTTCAGCAGTTTTAGCTCTCTCTCCAATTGACATTTACTGACCTCCTGTAGAGGACAGAAGTGGGGCAGAGTGCTTCTTCCACAGGGTCTGCTAAAATCTTTGAAATATGTTCTTAGGGAGTTCTTGTAAGGGGTTAAATTGTTGATGTTAAATGGCATGTTGGATTCTGCTAGCTGCCTGCTAATTAGATTGCAATTACAGCAGTGCTTTGCAAGCCTGTCTGGTCCAATTAGAAACGCTTTTGTGGCCAGTCTGCCTGACCTTTCTTTTAAAACTCCTCTACTTTAAATTAACAACAGCTACAAGGGGTAAATGCTCAAAAATAGTTGTTGTGAATGGTCAAATTATCATGTTTGTGAATACTACAGTGACACATGCGTGCAAGTAAAATATTGAGTTTCAGCCAATTTATTCTCACTTTGAATACAAGCCATGATGTACTTTTTAAAAGGGGGAAAAATACAGCAGAGCACCAATTTAAATGCACTCCTTGGTAGGTGTCCAACTCCACTAACTTAAGCATATATAGTGAAGTAATTACTACGTATAGTTTTACATATATATTATTAAGTATATACAGTATGTGTGCGTGATGTGGAGTGAGGAATTGGACTGTGGCCCAATGTTTTCAACAGTGGTAGTGTGCCCTCCCTCTCACTGAGAGGAGCTCTCAGACTGACTGAGGAGTGTCTCAGGCATCCACAGCACACCTGGTCTCCATTATCTCTCCATTTCACAGGCTTGCACCCCCTAACAGGGCAGCCTGGGAATGGGCCTGGCTCTTTCATCTTCCCATCATTATAGCAGCCAGCCCAGGGTCAGGGCCCAGTCTGACAGGCATTCCAGCAGCAATACACTACAACTGATTTTGGTTAAGGTTTAAAAATACAAAACCAAAGTCAGAGAAATATTAATAAGAACAAGTCTCAAAGCAATTATTGTATTAAGAATTCTTCTCAGAGTTGACATTCTCCCCAAAGCTATACGAAATATGATTCTGCATCTCAAAGCTGTGCCCCCCGCTTCCTCAACAGCATCGCCTTCCCTCACCCATGCCTTGAACATAAGCTTCCTTTGTGGCGCTTGTACTCTGTCTCACTGGAACATGCATAGATACACAGTTGTTATACTGTTTGCTGACAAACACACAGGGAAGACTACAAGATAATGTAATTTTTTTTTTTTTTTTTTTACGAACCTTCCAATATGAAAGTAGTGTTTACAAGTGTGTGGTGATATCATGCTGAGTGTTAGGTTTATTCTGTTGGTTTATCACTCTTAAATCTTGCCCGCAGAGGGACATTTGAAGACAGATCAAGGAGAAGCCAAATTCTTTCCCTTCAGCTTTTTAACTGTTAAAGGGATTTAACAGACCCCTTCAGACAATCTGTGAAACACATTTATGGAGAAAGGATACACCACCTGACGGTTCAGGTCTGACATGGTCCACCCATTATCATTTTGCATATGAGAACAAAATGAGGTGTGATAATTGATCTCTCATGTAAGCCAGCTGACTCTCTCACGATACTATCAGCACAGCTTTGTTTCAAGGCAAACACTCTGAGGCAGAGCTCACCCGAAGCCTTTTTAATGCATCATCACTTTGAGGTTACAGAAATGACACTATGGAAGCACTTTGAAGTGAAGTAAAATTATCCCTTATTTCTGCCCCCACAAATGATTTATTAAGGGGTAAAAAAGGGAGGGGGGGGGGATGAGGAAAGGCAAAGGGCAGACGAAGGATAGAGAAGGACAAACACATTCCCAGCACATATTCTCTTCATTACGAGTAAGGGGGGGAGCCGATCATTCAATTACTGACTGCCGTCACAGGCTAATATTCCTGCCTGTCAGGGCCCATTCTGGCTCAGTTTTGGTCAGAGTTCTTCTGATGGACCTCATTTCCTATTAAACAGAACCAGAAGGTGCTGTGAAAATGGCGACACCTGATCCTGTGTTCAGGAGATGGGAAATGCTTTGGCAAGGCCCAAAGCCTGCCAAGACACACTCCACACCTTCCCCAGCATGAATCCCATGCGATCGGGGAAGCCAGCAAGGTGGAGTTTATAGGCCACTGACTTAACCATCACATCTGGGGGCTAACACTGTGTATTATGTAGTGTTTTTTTCTGGGTGCACGGTATGATGTGAAGATGTATTAACCCAATTTGAATCTGGAAACTTTAGGTCATAATTCAAAAGAAACCGAGCTAGTTTTTAATTTTTTATCCCATTCAATTCCTCTTTGATCCTCACACACCCATCATTTTATGTGACAGATTATATTGAATTAGTTTGACCTGTCCTCAAGGCTGTAGTGCAATTTGCCTTTGACATTGATAGTGGAAGAAGACAATGTGGCAAGGCAAAGAGGGGGTGGAAAATGGGGAAGAGCGGTAGGTGTGTGTGGACTATGTGGCTTTCAGACTCGGCGGTGAAATTCCTGTTCTTCACAGTCAACTATGTTATTTTACCAGACTGCCTGTCAGGGGTTAACCCTTGACAGTGGCAGTGCAAGCTGCTCATGTGCAAAGTAGTTCAGCTTAGCTTGGTCTTTCATTGGCTTAGTCGTAAATGTATCCAGTATGTCCACAGTACCTGCAGTTGACACACTTCAATTTGCTATTTCAGTGCTGTTCAGAACAGTTTACACACAATTCTACATCGATTTTTTTCTTAAAGCCTCCAGTGGTACTAGTTTTTACTTTAACTTTTTGCACTTCTCATTAAATTTGTAATAGATTTACATTTTTGTGTGTTTTTGAACATTGTGGATCAGAACACGTTGGCACGGGTAACTCCCCTCCCTTAGCTAAGATGAAGGCAGGATGCTATGACCAAAGCAGTTTGGATTTGGTGCCGAGATGTGTGGTAGTGTGCTTACAGCCTCTGCTTCTAATTTTCTGCCTTTGTTGTGTCAAGTGGAAATACCAACCTTGGAGAGCCATGTTTTTTATTTAAGACATGGCCCAAGTTGACATAGCACAACCACAGCTTTTAAAGTCATTTTGATGAGAATCACCCAGCATTTGTACCATTTATTCCCTGCAAAGTTTGAAAGTTGATACTGAAGAGCTTTGAAAACCCCAACAAGCCATTATTCCAACAAAGCAAGAGCTTAGACCTCAGCATGCTAACACCACCCAACTCGGGTCAAAGTATACAATTAGAGTGTGTGATATTCTATCCAGTGGAGCTGTACTTGTCTTCTGTGCTACGAAAGAGAACATTCTGTGGTATGTCAGGGGCTATTTGGGATATGTAGAAGGCTGACTGGTCTAAATAGACAAATGACTCTAGGAAGCTGTCAGCTGCACCTCAGACTGAAATGACTGAGTTAGTGAGGTGCATTGAGAATGATAATTAAATATGGGGCCAAAGATTGGCAAGGTGGCCCCTGTACCTTTAGGCCAGGGGAGAATGGGTTACGGAGCTCACATTGCCCAGGGCCTATGTTAGACTCAGGCGCTAACCCAATTTCACACTATGTGACTGGGCCTGGCCTGTTTCAATGCAGCATCTGAGTGTGAGTGCCATCTGGTCCAGGCCTGTGAAGGAAATGGCCTTGCTTTTCACACTGATCGGATTAGGGTGTTTTTAATTCATTCGGGATGTGCCCTTGCGTGTTAATTGGCTCAACATGGCCAATGAATCTTGCCTGTTGCTTGCCACAGGATGTCCTCATCTTTAAACTCTCTTCAGAGCTTCGGTGTCTCTAAGATTTTAGGTATTTTCATATTTTCCTTACAAAGCGGCACAGTTTTAAAGTTTTAGAAAATGTTTGTGTATAAAACATGAAGCATTTCAGTTATGTTGTCTGAGCAATACAGCAGTTCAAAGATGATAACAGAATACTAGTAGTTATTTCCTTTTGGAAACAAACAAATAAAAGTTGTTCTCTGTTTATCTAAATGAAACTTTTGGGTCTTTATTTTAGAAATGACACATCTTTAAGATTTTAGGATATTGTTTTTTGAGTGTTTTTCTCTCAAATATGATAGATTTGTTGCGCAAGGCAACCACTGACAAGAGTAGGTATGTCAGAGCAAGAAATAATGGCCTACTGATGCAAAAATGATGCCTGCCTTAAAATTGACATCAAATGTAATAGTTTAATTGTTTTTACATAATTGTTTGAGGAAATGTGTGTAAAAACTGAAATGGCAACAACAAACTAAAATTTTCCAAAACTCTAATTCTAAAGCAACACAACTCCCACTGTTTTAGTGAATAGTTTTACAATCATGTCCATATTTAAATGAAGCAAAATGCTAGTGTGGTTATTTTAAGATCAGAATTTGGATACACATTTAATACCATTTATAAAGCATTTTTCTTTTATTAATTCTTGCTCCTTACAGTGCTTCTGATTTAGGATAGATTTTTTTAAGCTTGATTGTCAGTGCCTCTGATTACATTAGTTACACACAGCCACCTCTAATTAAGAAGAAGTTCACAGTTGTTGCTTAACATGTACTAATTAGGCTAACAATCCCTACCACCAGTCTAAATATAATGCATGGGCAGATACAATTTCATTGGCTGAAGGGATCTGATATAATCACTCCACGTAATAATTAAAATAGTGTAAAGCCATTAAAGTTTTATCAATAAGACTTTTAAAAAAGGTACAGTCAGTAATGTCTTATTGCCAATGTTAATGTTCATGTTAACCACAGTGTATCAGTAGAGGCTGTAGCTGATTATTGCCAGTCTCTTTGTCTTTCTGTATCTCAGTGTCTGCTGAGAATTACATTTTTCTCAACGGGCAGAGGAGAGCTAGTTCTGTTTTCTTTGGGAATGATCCACAATCCCAGGCCTCCTGAACGACACACTGCTTACTGTGCGCTTTGTATTGTTTTTCAACAGTGAACATTGGTACAGCATTTGAATGTTGGAGGGAGATTCTGAGTCCTTAAAATAGACTTAGCACTGAATTTGTCAGGTAACAACCCCCAATGTAGTGAATGTTAGCCACCTATGCTAATTTTGGTCATATGTGTGACATAGAAAATGTCAGTTCGAGTAGCCACACCTCATATGCTAACATGTAACATCCAGCAGGACTCTCATTGGGCCTCGTCTTACAAGGTATTTGCTGTCGTGGCTCATAAAAGCGCACAAATGAATTGTAAAACTTAGACACCAATTAAATGTTCAAACAGTTTAACTTTTATTGAAGGTAATGCAAGTGAGAGAAGGTGAGGGGTGAGGTGAGGGGAGAAGTCAGCAGGCAGGCAGAGGTTGGTAAAAGGGAAAAGGTGAAGTCCAAAAACATGCAGGTCAAAAACTAGCAGATCAAAGAAGGGGGAAAAAATGGACAGTTGCGGTAGTTTAATAGACAATCAGGTTGACTGAGTGTGGAAGGAGGCGGGTAAATATAGACAAAACACAAGCAAACTAAGAAGACATCTTTACCAATTTCACAAAACAGACACAGTGTTTCAATAAAAATGCTGCAAATATCAAAAGCACAGCCAAACACAGAAACGAGAAGAGAATAGTACAGACTATGACAGGAATGTTTCTGGGGGGTAGTAAACCTAGTGTTTGCACTTTGCTTATTATTGGCCTATCAATTCAAATAATCAGATACACATAATAAACCATGAAACAGGCTCTGGTAGCTGGTTTTAACTTTGTTAGTTACTTTCAGTAAATGGAGCATGTTCAGTTACAGTTAGCCAGCTGGGAGAAATAAAATTACTATATATACTTTGCTTTCACTTTACTAGTTAACTAGTAAAAATGAGTTCATGTTACCTAGTTAACTGAGATTATTTTTTTTAAATGTGCATTAAACTACTTTAACCTGTTTATCAAGGTACACAAGTCATAATTTTACTGTTAGCGCAACAATGAAAAACAAACACAAATAAAATAAGGATAAAAGAATGATCTTACCTTGATACAAATTAAATATAGAAAGCAAGTAAAAAAGGCACATGGAGGACAATCAGGGTGTAGCTGCCATACCGTGTTGTTGATGAGTCTATCGTCAGTACAAACCGCTATCGCGTTGTCACCCAGGCCTGCTTCTATGTATGCAAAGGTTCATGTGAAGCCTTCTGTATACATGGTGACAATCCAAAATGTGTGTCTTCATGGTGACTGCGCTACAAGGGAAGAAGTGCACACAAGTCCTCCAAGCAGGCTCGAAAGTAGTATAATTACGCATAAATGTCGTTTACAGCTATCCGTGTGCACATCTGCATGGATACGGCTTAATGTTTCCTCTGTGTGGTGGCTTTTGCAGTCCTTATGCAAAGACATTGCCACATTAAAATTAATGAATTTATATTTTTATTGTCATTATCCAGCCAGTAATGTAAATAAAAATATAAATTCATTATTTTTTTTATTAAGTTTAGACTGAATGCCACTGTCAATCTGAGTTGTTTTCCCTGTTTGTAGGCCTTTTAAGTTCGAATAATTTTGTCACTGTATAGTAAGGCACATCACTTTTTTAAGTGCAAGTTCAAATTTGGTGTACTCTGTATTTAAAAAAGGCTTATATGCTTTTGAGCTCCCATCTGGCATAGTCATCGTTGTTACTTACCTCTCTGTATTGTCGATAGGTCAGATCAAGCCCATAACTTCCCCTGGTGACCTACAGCACTTCAAGTAAAACAGATTTGTTTTGTAGCATTTTTGTGTTTCCCCTACTTGTATGTGTTTTGTTATTAGTTGAATTGCTGAATCTTCCCATAATGTTTCCGTTTTTATCGCATTTTTGTATTCGGAGTGTATTTCCCTTAAAGTTTGTGCTCTGTCCTTTGGGACCAGCATACTTGCCTGTGTTAGTATACTATTTTTTTTTCCTTATGGCACTTAGTAGCAGAGTAAATTGGAAATGATACACTCAACAGTGCCAACATGTCACATAATAAATAGAATTATGGTGTGATGTACAGTTTTTGCTGCATTTTATCCCTTTGTTGATCCAAATACTACAACATATACATGCGTTCAGTTACAGACAGTAAGGAAAATACACAAGCAATTATGGAATTATCAAAACAAATTATGTAGAACTACGTTTTTGTAATTGTGCTCTTAATAAAGAAACCATTTTAAGATGATGTCCCATGAAATGTGTGAAAGTATGTAATGCGTATGGTCTGATTATTTAAAAAATTCTTATCTTTAACCTTCCCCTGTTTATTTTAGTAAACAGGGGAAGATTATATATTTTTTTAGATCATTGTATTTGTTCAAATCTCTGATATCTGCCTAATAGTAATCCACTGACAGCAAGTGTTCAAATCCCACCACAGTCAAAGATGAGTCCATACCAGTGCAGTTATGCTCATACTTTTTTAATGTATCACAATGAGCAAGAAACATACTTGATGAAATATTTTCAAAGGAGTATATTCAATTACCATCTACAATCAACTTAACTAGGACAACAAGGTTTTGTGACAAAAGTTTCTTTAAAAGTCTGAAGTTCCATGTGGTTGTATGTATGTTAGTTTCCATGTAATTTGGTACAGTTTGGAAATCTTCATATAATTACAGTAACAAAAAAGCTAACAAGACTACAGTATAGAAAAGACATCAAGAACAACATTTTTGGTTTAACTTGCTCTTTTTTGTACATTGCAAGGCTGTTTTTTTCTACCCTCAGATGGGCTGCCTGGAGCCACAGAGCCATGCTTATGAGGCTCGAAGGAGGAGTAATTCAAGGAAACAAAAAGAAAAAACTAAAAGCATAAAAAAACATTGTGGCACCAGAAGTCACAAAAGGAACAGAGAGCTCCAAGTAACAGTTCATCTTTGAAGTTGGAGCAAATGGTTGTTTGGTTGTTAGTTTGGTTGTTAATTTTGGTTAATACGCTTTTTTAGTGTAACTGCCTCCTTAAGAATGACAGCTTTGAGAACCCAGCCCCTCTCTATGTTATTAATTTCTCTATTTAGATTATGTAACCAACAGAGAGAGGGGTGAGCCGCCATTTGACTGGAGAGCTTTACTTGTCAACCAGAGACAAGCACAAGGAAATGAAACGGGTAGCAACATGAACTGGAAGAAATGAAGCAAGCATCTCTGTCCATCCTGTCCTGAAATTTGGAAAATGTCCATCAAAGAGCAGAAGCAGAGGCAGAGCTGGAGAAAGAAAGGACAGACAGAAAGGAGAAAGAGGCAGCTGGAGCCACTTAAGTTCAGTTTCATCTAAGGACTTTCCTCTGTGTGTCACACATGTCCATTGGTTCCAGAGTCCATTCCCATTACAGTTGTCAGTAATCAAATAAGGTGGTTTTTAAAGCTGTTTTGAGCCTGCCTTCGGCTCCCATGCCCAGTTTTGGTGTGCCCACAGCCTCTCGTGTCCTCCTAACAAGATCTCCAAAGCTTCCCAGAGTCCTTTTTTAATTTCTTTTCATTCCTTCTTCATCTAAAAAAAAAAACAACAACAAAAAAACAAAAACAAACAAAAAAAAGTTGATGTCTTGTTTTAAATATATCTATATCTGTATACAGGTACACGTTCGTTTTCACAGTGGGCAAAAGATGACCTCTACAGCAAAACCTTGTCTTTATCTCTCTCTTGTAATTGTCCATTAAATCAAGTATCCCAATGTAAGTCAGTGAATCCATGTATCCACTATAGCGTTTTGTGCCACAATAAAATATACACTTATCTGGGGCACAATTTTTTTTTTCTTTTTGTTTCAACTGCATAAAGCTTTGGCCACATTCATATATTCAATCAAAGTAAAAACTGCTCAGTGCTTCGGTATCATCATTCTCATTTCTGGTCATTATCTTTTAAAATTTGATTTTTCTAAATTTCAGAGATTCATAATCCAGCTTTGTGGTTCAGGTTGTTTTGGTGTGTAACATATAACAAAAATAAAAGGCAAACAAGAAAAAAATTGAATTGATGCTGGCTCTTATGAAACACACTCTCTCTCTCTCTCTCTCTCACACACACACACACACACACACACATACATACGAACCCATACACAGTCCATGCTGGCTGTATCTAATGTGGAGACCTCAACTCCATCTCCCACAAAAGAGCTCAAAAGATTACACTTTGGAAATAAGAGAGCAAACTGTATCATTGAGACAATGAATATAAAGACTATTATCACACCATAAAGTGGCCAGGTCATAGTTTTTGTTTCTTAATTTCAGCAATTCAAATTAAAGCTAGTGTTAATTTATGATAAAAAGTAATATACAGAAACTAAAATAAAATACAAATACTTATAAGAAAATAACAATACATGTCCGACATTATCTGAAAATTAAAATAAAGCAAACTTATTTGAGGAAAAACTGTACAACTTAAGAATTTTTCAAAATAAGAAAGTACATATGAACAGTATTTCAGGGAACTGGACTTGAGAAGTAGCAAGCTTGCAGACCAGATCTACTGACTTTCAACAGCATGCTATGGTATTAACACCAAATCACATTTCTCTGCAAGACGTAGCAATTTTAAACACTTCTGAGATTGTGCCTTGTAATCAATAGGGCGAATATATTGGCTATACAATAGTGGCCAAAAGTAGTTCTTCACAAATTTAAATATGTATTGGTTTTGGTTCAAAAAATAAAATTTTAGTTTCAGATCATCAGTGGGAAGGTGGGGGGTACCTATGCACATCCATTTTCATTGCAACAAAATGAAGTAGGTGACTTCTTTGGACATGAAAGCATCCTAACTATTTAAAAACAAGGGACATCTTCAAAAAACCTCCTACTTTTTCCAGAAATAATGCTTTGGAATGAAGATGTCCCTTTAAAAACCTGTAATCTATGTGTGGAAGTGGCACCCTGCAGACACATGCGACAAGTCACTGGTAGACCTCCCAGGAAAGGGGGCAACAACACCACAGCAAAACAGCCATTATTTCCCTCTGAGACTAGTTGTAGGTTGACTGGCATAACGTTACTAAACCTATGAGACGCATCAGTACCAGATGTATTATATACATTTTTTGGTAACCACTATTACTTGCTTAACAAGTGAGCAACAACCTTGACTGGATGGAGGGATTTTCAGCAATGTTCCATGCCAGCACAAAATGACATATGGAGGTCACTTTGTTCAGCAACCAATGATGCAAAAAATTTACACAACAGTTTACAGTCACTTTAAAAATGAGGAAAAAACATAGATTGTGACAATTAAAAGCAATCAAATGAAACAGGATCAGTCCTTGCTTAAGAAAAATCCATTGTGATATTTGGAATGCACTGTTCTTTACAAACGTTATAGATCATTGGCTTTAAACATTGGTCTGTTCAAAAAGAAAATCGGCAAAATGTCCTTTGGAACATATATTCACAGTCTTCAAAGTTCCGTTTTTGCAACAAGAAAAAAAAAGGTGTTGCAGAGGCAAGAAATTGGTTTATTGTTTGTTTTAGTTAAAGCTTAGCCAAAAGCAAAATGAGCATGCATCTAGGTACTCTTTTTTTTTTCTTTTTTCAAAATTCTACATTAGCAGCAAAACGTATGTCCTTGAAGACCAGACCTTATACATTTTCTTAAAAAAATGGACATTTGAATGTGACAAAAGTCAAACAAAGATTAATAACCTCTATCTTACAAACTGCAATGGCTCTGTAACGGTGCTACTCCACAATGCAAGGACAAGGGCCCTTTTTGGTTTTTGGTATTTACGTAAAAAAGCCACCTGTTTGCTTGCAAAGAAGCAGAAACGGCAACTCTGATGCGTACTCCTTTATCTTTTAAAACTTTGTTTTCTTTCCTCTAAAAACAGCAACAAATTCTCAAGTATAAAGAAGCCTCTTTTCTCATCTTTATGCACCAATGGTGAAAGTGTTTAGTCTTTGGATTTTCTTTTTGTCTTAAAGCGTGAGAATTATTATTAGTATTCTTTTTTCATTTTCATTTATGACAACAAAAATGTCAAAATGAAAATAAAGACTGTAGCCACACTACATGAAGAACAAACGACCTGCTTTGTAGTATACATATCTACAAACACAGGAGAGCAGAGAAAAATAAGTGCGAAGAGGAACAAGAAGAGTGAGAAATAGGAGTCAGACAGTGATAAGTGCACAAAGGTAACACAAAAATTAAATAAAATAAAACTTTCAATATTTCACCCAGGATCTTTTTCATTTTGATTGGTGCAATACCAACCAAACCATAAAATTTAAATAATTCTAAAAGAGGATCCTGCCTTGTCAGGAGGGGCATTTGGGTGAATGTTTCCCAAGTTGAGAATAAGACAGAAATAAAGTTTAGATAAATTACCTGTCCATAATCTAGACTATCGGAATGACCAAGACAACATCAAATGAAGTGTCATAAAATTGGACAATACAAAAGCTAAATGTACACAAAGTTTTTTTCAACCTACCATACTGTTTAAATTCATTTCCAATGCAACAATCTACTTAACACCAAAAATGCTCATATCTATCATAAATACAGAAGGTTGATTTTTTTTTTTAATCAAAACTCTTTTTATCGCCCATTAGTATGTCTGCAATGCTCTCCTTTTTGGGTATAATATAATTGTGATTTTCCCAC
>OMNN01100125.1:48187-59844 GCA_900302755.1 Chromis chromis | reverse complement strand
GTGATTTTCCCACTTTAAAAGGACTTCTAATGTTAAAATCAGCAAATCATTTACCCTTTTCGAATGCCCAGAAACAATGCCTTGTTAAAATTTCATTCAACTTAAAACTTCCTATTGGTAAATCAAGTTCAGAAAGAAAAAGTAATGCTCATCTCCTGTTGGAAACAAAAGGCATAAAACATGGATTTCTGTAACAGAAAAATATCTGTGAGCTGTTGACCTGAGAATAAAATAGACATTACATTATTCTTTTACTTTTGCAAGCCATTGGTATCTGAATGCTTAAATAGCAAGATAACTGATAGACTATTCTCCCATACAGTACATACTGGCTTTTTGTGACTGTGCTATTAAGTAGAAATTATTACAAAACAAAGGGACAGCTTGTTGACTTGCATTTCTTCAAAAGGGTTCTTGGGCCATTTGTCAACTTTGAGGCAGTCCATTGCCATACAGTACAGCATTCCTCTACCATTACCCAAAACATAACTGCAGCGATCTTTTCTGTTCTCACATATTAGTATGCTTGTATTTCAGTTGAGTAAAACAAAAACAAACAAAAAACAAAAAATAAAAATAAACAAACAAAAAATAAAATACAAAATGAAAACCAGCATGTTGATATGGGAAAACAATCCACTAACATTTAAATTTTTGGTTACAAGCTTTGGAATTGCAGTTAGTCTTTACACATCTTTTTCTGAAATTGGTTTGTATACTTTTAATGTATTTTTAACATTGCTGCTTTTTATGTTTTTTTTTCCATTTGTGATTTTTTTTGTCTTTTTTTAGTGTTTTTTAAATATTGTCCATCACTGAAAGCTCTTTTACAATCTGATGGAGTCTGTTCCTACACTAGCAAGATTACTACTACAACTATTACTGTCTTTGACAAAGCCAGGCTGCTGCGGCTCCTCTGCCGTCCTGCCCAGCCTGTCTGCTGACTTCTGACTGCTGTCAGAGTCAGACTCGTCGGTAAAGACGTCTGTTGGTATCGAGGTCTGAACTCCTGAGGTGCTCAATGAACTTGAGGTAACCGTTGAAGGTGAGGACACTGGAGGAAAAGAGGAGGAAGAAGAGGAGGGACTAGCATTGGGCTTCACAGCTAAAGCTCTGGAGAAAGGGGCCTGGGGCCAGGGTTTGCCGGCAGCTGTGGTGTTGAGTGGGGTAGTGGAGGAGGAGCACAAGGAAGAGGAGACAGCAGAGGATGACATGGTGGCTGATGTTGTTGGCGGGGGAGGGGGGCTGCTGATGGGATGAGTGGCAGACTGCGAGGTAGATGCGGTGTTAGGATTGGGGAAGCAGGCTGAAGAGTGAGGTAATAAACTAGTAGCGTGCTCTTTGGCATTTCTGACTGATCGCTTGATTGTTCTGTGTTTGTGCAATGCCGATTCCAGGTGTTGACTGAGTGCTTTCTCCCCATCCAACGTTGTGTCACAAGCCAGGCAATCATAGAGACTTCCAGCCCCTACACCTACGCCACCGGGGACACGCAGCAACATCTCTTGCAGGTTTGCCACAGACTGACCAAAAAAACAGTTAGATTTAAGGTGGGTAATAGCCGCTTCTTCCTTGGTGAAAACAGCTTGACACTTGCGGCATGCCAGTTTATACTGCACCTTGGGGACGATGTACTGGTCTAGATGGGGTTCCACAGCTTTGCCATCCATCTCGCTCTGCTCAGAGGGTACTTTATTATGAGAGGAGGAGGAAGAAGAGGAGGAGGAGGAGGAGGAAGTGGGGGGTTCATTATGGGGGTTGCCCTTTTGCTCCTCTGTTTTCACTGGATCTTTGGCAGAATCTTTGCGATCCCCCAAGGTTTGAGGGGGAACTGGAGTTTGGCTCGCCTTGGGTTGCTGGATCTGCTGAAGCTGCCGCTGCTGCTGCTGTAGTGCCTCCTGCAAGCTCTGCTGATATTGCTGGTAATGCTGCAGTAGGGACCCTGGAGACAGGCCCATCAGTGCTTGTGACAATGCTGGGTTATAAGGGAAAAGGCTCTCCATCCCATACATTGGCTGCAGGTAGCCCCCTTGGAGAGCCCCGGGGATCTGTGGGGTATAATAGGGGGAAAAGCCTGGCATGAAGTAGGGTAGAAACTGGTTCGTGAGGAGAGCTGTGGGGTCTGATGCCAAAGCAGCCTGCAGGGCCTGAAGCTGGGCAGGATCTACCACATACTCCATGCCAGGTGTGGGCATAGAGGTGGCAGGAACAGCTGTGTCTGGTTTCTCCTTCTTGGCGCTGGCAGCAGAAGTGGATGGGGCAGGGGTGCTTCCAGTTGACGATGGGGTTGAAGGCTTCTCTGTCTTTTCCTTGGCCTTCTCCTTCTCTCTTACCCTCTCAGCATCACGTTCTTTGGGGGGTTCAGGTCGCGAGCTGGACTGGGTGGTTGAGGAAGTGGAGTTGGATGTGGAAGTGGGGCTTGAGTGCGAAGCAGAGGTGTTGGTCTGGGCTGGGCTGGATGCAGCAAGAGACGATGAGGAGGGAGGCTTGTTGGGCAATCCAGATGTGGGGAGGCTAGGTGAGGGAACACTGGCACCAGGCATGTTCAGGAGGTTTGAAGGTTTTGGAGGAGTTAAAGCTGGAAAGTTTTCAAACACAAACAAAGAAATGTAAGATTTAATAGGTGTATTTCTTTGATGGATGTGCAATTATTTTTTAACAATTTCTCAACTGTATGAGAAATAATGCCTTACATAATATAAACATAAAGGAGGTAAAAACAACAATTATGTAAATGATAGTAGGCTAATGCAATCACAAAGTCAATGTCAGTCAAAGCAAGCCATTTCGTCACTCTCTTGTGGCATTTGTGAATCTAACAATTAAATGTTAGCAGTTAAAGCTGATTGTCTATTTAATCACATACGTCAATGATGTAAAAGGCCACTACAAGATATTCCACATTATAGCATGTCTTCCTGTGTAAATGAGTACACGTGACAGACTGATTGAATGGAAGAGGAATTAATTTATAGAAGAGTGGAAATATTGTGTTCTAGTGTTGTACAATTATTACTAGTTCTCATAGTTTGAACGATATATGATTACATTTTATTTTGTGCAATGATGGCTAATATATTTTTTAATTAGTTCAGTTGAAAAACCCATCTGCAACTCTGCACTTCAAATTTCTGCTGTATATCAGTGAATGACTGCCAAATGATGACGTACCTGAATTAGATGAGTTAAAGCTGGAAAGCGAGGGGCTGCCAACCCCTGGCAAAAGGACAGGTGGGATGCCTTGCAGATTTGGATAGGCTGACTGGAGATTCAGAGCCTGCATTGCAGGGTTATCAAACATCCCCTGCTGCATGGCCTGCTGCTGTGCGAGTCCTAAAACTTCATTGGCCTTCTTAATGCGGTCCATCTCTTGCTGGGCCATAAGTTGGCGGACAGTGGCTGGGTCGAAGTATTCTTTTTCCTTATCAATCTGGCTGCCAATGGTATCCTTTACCTTAGAGATGTGTTGTTGGGAGAAAATGTGGTCACGAACAGAGAGGCGAGCACTGTACTTGACACCACACAAAGTGCATTCAGTCTTCGGCCCCTCGTAAGATGTCTGATTTATTCCGAAGTGCTTGGCCATGTTGAGCTTTGCCTTTTTCTCCTTGGCACGGGCATTTTGAAACCACACCTGAACCACTCTCTTTGGAAGTCCAATGTCATTGCCAAGTACCTCACATTCCAGCATAGTGGGAGTCCTGTAGTCATTAAAACAAGATTTCAACACTTTCAGCTGGAGGTTAGTCATCTGGGTTCGGAAGCGCTTTTGGCCAGGTCGATCTCCACTGTCAATGCTCCTGGTACCCGAGGCACCAGGACTTGGTGAGCAGGGGTCAGCCAGGCTGGACGTCTCACTGTGGTCAATCATATGTTCATTTTCATAGTCCTTAGCATAATAGCTTGTTGCAGGGCTTACTAGCCCTGAGGACATCTGGTCGTCATTTTCAAGGATGGGGGCTGTGCCTCCAGACTTAGACAGGTAATCACCACTATGTTGGCTGTGCTTTGCATCAGCACTGTCATTATCAGCAATAGCCTCATCACCTGTGGTTGTGTCTGTGATGGCTGTATTCACAGAGGAGCAGTCGTCATTGTCAAGTTTGCTCTGATCAAAGCTGAGGTTCACAGAGGACATAGTTGCAGTCTCAAAATCTTCCATTCCTTCAACTTTGATGGATGAAGGGCTCAGTAGACCCCTGGGAGAAAGATCCATACCTTTGTTCACTGGTGACATGGAGGAGCTTTGTCCATCACTGTTTGTAGTGGGGGCTAGTTGGGAGTAAGCTGCTGTCTCTAGAGCATCCATTTTTATTTGCATGCTCTCCTGGTCAGGTAACATACCAGTGAGTGCTAAATTATATCCAGCACGTTTGGCTTCATGCCAGTGACGTGAGCGAATGTGTGCCTCAAGGGCAGTTTTTGCTTTAAAAAGAGCTCGACAAAAAGGGCACCTACGATGAGCTTGAGCTGGACCTACTGCCCTAAACTGGCCTTTTCTCTCTCTAGCTCTCGTATTCTGAAACCAGACTTGCACCACTCTCTTTTTTAATCCCACCTCATGAGCAATGTGGTCAAGCATTTTACGTGTAGGATTTGAATCTAATAAATACTTCTGGTAGAGGATCTCTAGCTGCTCAGGTGTGATGGTGGTTCTGAGTCGCTTGTCTCTCTGTGGTTCTTCTCCACTGTTTGTGCTGTCGTTCTCTCCTGGGCTAGTGCTAGCTTTCTCCTCTAACTTCCTTTTCAGGGAGTTCATGGTGGAGGTTGGGGTGGACGGAGAAGTGGCAGAGCTGCTGGGAATCTGTGGCATTGCCCCAGAGAGTAGCTGGCTTGCCAGGAGAGGATTGCTGGGATCAAATAGCATGAATGGCATGTCAATTGGACGGTCAAGGAATTGAGGGTGGATGAATTGATTTTGCACAGAAAGGAAGTGTAATTGCTGGTGTTCCTGCCAGTGCTCAAAGGAGGGGAAGCCAATCTTGCACTGCTCACACTGGTATGGGATCATTTGTTGTGCCAGTTGTTGTGTGGCAGAGGTCAGGTGTGGGTTGAGGCTCATGTGAGAGCTTTGCGATGAGGCCTGACTTGTCTGAGAGGCTGAGGGACCGCACTGCTGTTGTTGCTGAGAGAAGGAAGGAGATGAGTGCTTGATGGACTTAGAAACATTTTGAATCTTCTCTTCTCTCTGAGGCCTATGATGTTGTGCCTCAGACTGGGGTTGGTGCACAATTTCCTGCTTAATAGAGGTTTGGTTTTCTCGTGGATCAGCAGAAATTTCAGGTAACTGTTTGGGCTTCTCATCATAGAGGTTTGAGGTGCTTGC
Source organism: Chromis chromis (assembly GCA_900302755.1). Lineage (NCBI taxonomy): Eukaryota > Metazoa > Chordata > Actinopteri > Pomacentridae > Chromis > Chromis chromis. The sequence goes on along the minus strand of OMNN01100125.1, from coordinate 54,518 downwards.
TGGTGATGCCTCTTCTTTCTCAGTGGATGAGAGGTGTGAGAATGCTGAAGTTGAGGGTGGGAGTGGGCAGAGACTTGAAGAGGAGGGCATTGGGGTGTGACAGGAAGACCCAGAGGGAGTATAACATTCATGGGAAAGATCCAGTGAATCCTCATTTTGGCTGTCATACTGTCCATCCTCATCTTCATCTTTGTAACACAGCTTCTTTTGGTGTTTTATTAGATCAAAGATACGCTGGAAAACCAGACTACATTTCTTGCACTGGTAGTTCAGATTTGATGTGCGAATATATCGGTCGTTTGACAGTTCTCGTCTTTCACCATCTTTTGCTCCATCACCCTGGTTTTCATAATTCTTCCTTGCCTTCTGGCGAGCATTTTGAAACCACACTACAATGACACGGGTAGGGAGGCTCAAGAGGTTAGAGAGCTGTTCAAATTCATCATCTTTAGGATAAGCATTGGCATCGAAGAAATCCTGCAGAACTCTTAGTTGGTAGTCAGTAAACCGAGTCCTGGATGATCTCTTACTTCCATAAAATTCTTGTCTCTGAGGTTCAGGTGAAGGAGGTTTGGAATCAATTTTGGTGTCCTCTAGAGTTGTTGTTGGTGGATTATTGAAATTGTATGGCGAGTCTTTATTGCGCTGCCGTTCTTTAAAAAGGGTGTTTCTGAACCAGTGCTTTATGACTTTCTGTGGCAGCCCTGACTTGTCAGCCATCTCTTTGATCTGTTCCTCATTTGGTGAATTGTTGATATCAAAGTACTGTCGCAGGACCCTAAGCTGGTCATCTGTGATGCGTGTCCGTGGCCTTTTGTTCTGCTGCTGCTGTAGCATGGCTGGTGTAAGTTGTTGTTGATAGAGCTGGGCCAGGTCTGATGCCAAGCTTGGCTCAACAGATGGTAACTGTGGAGGCAGCTGAGTGGGCAAGGACTGGAGCGACATGGGCTGCATCATAAGTGGCGAGAAAAGGGGTAAATCCATTGGCATGGGTATTTGTGTCATTGTAACTGGTGGCTGTGGAGGAGGTACAGTTGGAGGTGTGAGTGAGGCAGCAGAGACAGGAATATTTGGTGTGGGAGCTCTTTGGGGTGGAGGAGGAGGTGGAGGTGGAGGAGGCGGCGGTGGAGGAGCCGGAGCAGCCTCTGGTGTAGGAGGTCTCAGTGGATAGAGTTTATCATAATGCTCTCTGTATTCCTTGGCAAATCTCTCAAGGGATCGAAATGGAAAGAAGGCCTGGTGGATATGCTCCTGGTGACTCTTTAGAATCAGTATGTTTGAAAACAGCTTGCCACAGGCTTCACATTCCAGTTTCTCTAATCCCTCAATGGGGTCCACCACTCTTGTTATTCCACCTGGACCACTTGATCCAGAAGGTCCAGCTGTCTTTTTCTGAGCTTTCTGTTTATTTTCATTGTACTGAATTACTAACTCAAACCCAAAGTTTTCCAGCAGGGCTTTGGTTGCGTTTCCTCGAGCATCTGAAGCAATCCTTGGTGGAGGCAAGCCAGTATCATGGTTTATGTTTATTGAAATATGTTGAATGTCCTTCTTTTCTTTTGCCTTGGTGTCTGTAGAGTCTCTGTTTACATAGTCCTCATTTTTTTCACTTGTATCCTTCTCTCTTTGTATTTCTCTTTCTTTCTCATTGTGAGAGGGGGGTTTCTGCTTTTTTTCAGCCTGCTGGAGGAGAGATGCACTCTGTTGCAGCAATGCCATCTGACCCTGAACCTGCGAGTGAGACTGCTGCTGCTGTTGTTGTTGCTGCTGCTGTTGCTGCTGCTGCTGTTGATGTTGCTGCTGAAGGTGGTGGTGCATCAATTGCTGCTGCAAGCAACTCTGCTGGGCCTGCTGGGCTGAGTTTTTTAGATCTTCCAGGAGTGAGGCGGTGGAGGATCCTGCTAGGCCAAGTGCTGAGCTGCTGATGCTGATCTCTGGGTTCAGCTGAAATTCTGCTCCAGGTATGTAGAAAGGAAACAGCAACTGCTGCTGTTGCAGGGGGAGAAGTGCATCAGTTGTCATTGGGAAGTGCTGCAGAAGTGCTGGATTGAATAGCTGTGATTGTAAAAGAGCAGCCTGCTGCTGGAGCTCTTGCTGAAGCTGGGCTTGAGCTTGGGCTTGAGCCTGAGCCAGTTGCTGTTGTTGCTGAAGCTGCTGTTGTTGATGCTGCCCCCTAGCAGAGAGAATTTCACTAAATTTTGACTTTTTTACTTCATGATTCTCAGATGGTGAAGAATGGCAGCTCACTGAAGAATTTCCCAGCCCTTCAATGCTATGAGTCTGGTTCATGTGGTTTCCTCCAAGAATATTCTGAGCTGTTTGAGACCCAGAAGAACTGTGGTTAGTAGAGCTAGTAGTTGAGTTGCTGGCTGGGCTCGGACTAGATGTTGAAGTGCTTATGCTGGACCCTCCACCACTTAAACCAGTAGCACTTGTAGAGCTAGTGATTCCTCCTGCTGCTTCAAGTTTGGCTGCTCTGGCTTTGGTTTGATGTAGAACAGAGCGCATGTGGATTTCCAGTGTAGAACTCTGGCTATATGCCACATTACAAGTGCTGCACTTGAATGGCTTGTTGTCAGGGCTGCTGGTAGGCTCAGGTTGACCAGTTGTGGACTCCTGAAGAGCCCTCTTCACCTTGTGCAGGTGGGAGACAGAGTTATAGTGAACCAGAAGAATGTTCTTCTGTGTAAAAGACTCCTTACATACAGTGCACTTGAAAGGACGAGATGGATCCAAGAACTTCTCCATTGTAAAGTTTGGGCCCTTTCTAAATGGCAAAGCACGTTTAGGTTCAGATCCAGAATCTTCCTGCAGTGAACCAGAGTCGCTGCCTGTTGGGCTTTGTTTCTCCTCTGGATCACTTTCATCTCCCTCTTTGTCATCTTCTCCCAGACTTCCATGCTCCTCACCAAGGGATGGATCAGACATTACCATAATGTCACCATTCATCAATAATCCCCCATATAGCTGCTGGATATCAGCTTCACTCAGCTCCAGGTGGCTGGTTTCTAAATGCTTCTTCAAGGCCTGTAGTGTTCTGAAGCTTCGCTGGCAAAGGCAGCACATGGTGGCTGCCCTGATCACATGGTACTGTGAATGGAGTTGTAATTTCTCCACAGTCTTGAAGGCCAGGCTGCACTGGTTACAACGATACTTGTAGACGTGGCGATCAGAAACAGGCAACTGGGGCCTTTTGTTGTGAACTTCATTGAAGTGCATTTGGAGGGAGTTAGATGACTTGAACACTTGATTACAGCCTTTCTTCCAGCACAGGAATCCTGTGGCATCATCCCTCTCTGACTGTTGATCTTCCAGAGGTGACTTGCGTGCTTCAGCTGTTTCTGTAGGGAGAGACACCCCTTTCTCTGGATCAGCATCTGATGCATCTGCAAATAAATAAGTCAAAAGAAGACAGCAGTCCATTAGGTTCCTGCATTCACTGAGATGAATTAAACCAGTAATGCAAATAAAGGACACTGAAGCAAATGAACAAGTGATGACTAATTACAAGCTCTGTGAATGCCAGCATCTTTCATATTGTCTTGTTGTGAATGAAGGCCAAAGCACAAGAAATGCATTCTCTTTCAAATAAACACTATTTTCTAAGCTCTTAAACGCCTCAATAAAGATTCTTTATTCAGAGCCCATATAATAACTTCTGACTTTAATACTGTACCAGTGTGTGCACACAAAGTTATAAAGTGATGACATTTTGTTACAGTCAGTCGTGATACCCAATATGCTCATTATCGAACACATGGGTGAAACTACTGTGAATTCTAGTACTAGGTGAGAAAAGTGACATTTTTTTAAGTTATCCCCACATTTTTAAGATACTGACCAGCTGGCTTTTTTGTTTCTTCAGAGTTAGAGTTGGCTGTAGGATGAGGGGTGCTCTGTGACTCTCTGTCTGGACTCGGTACAGGTATGAACATGCTTGCTGGTAGTACTTCACTTGCTGTCACCTGGAAAAAAACAAGCACAAAGGAATGTGATGTTAATAATCTTGCACAGTGACAAGAGGATACACAAAGTAATGACTAAGAAAGGAGTAATGCAGATCAATAATATGGTAACACAGTAGTAAACTGTAAATGCTAAATGATTCAATTTAAGAATTGCCAAATTTGACTGTGTGCTTCTTAATAAATCAGTAAAACCAAAATAAAACAATGCAATTGCTTAAAAAAGGGTATGAACTTAATTTTGAGGGAAAAACATATCTTTCATTTTCTAATTAGGGAAGATTTCACAAACAACTTATTGATTAAAAATACATAGCAACCCTTTGTTTATTTGTGTTGCTCTCCCCCAACTTGCCTCTTATGTCTCCCTATAATAGCCTTAAAAACTGATAACTTATTGAAATTGCTCATCAAAAGTCCCCTATTTAACAATCATGATTGGCTAAAAGCGAGTCAGTAGAAGATGGGGCTTTGTCTTTCTCATCTTACTTCAACTGACTTTACAGACGGATCAGCTTTAGTTTTACCTTTCACACTTATATGTGATGTATTGGTAGTCCATCAAAATAATAAGTAAAGATGTCAAACATACTGGAGATAAAAGGGGGAAATATCTTATGGAATGCATGCCCTCGGTCTAGTCACCTCCACTCTACTATCAAAAACTGCCAGTATTTAAGTTAGTGTACACACAGTACATAGACACAACCAATCATAGTGATTACATATTATAAAATCTGATCTACAGTTGTTGATCAAAATTAATGTTTCAGTTTTCAAAAATAAATGAAAAGTAGGAGGGTGCAGTGTCAGATCAATCTGCTTGATGCTTTGGTTAATCTACCATGTGTACCATATGCTTTCTAATTACTCCTCTAATATGCACAGGGACTGAGAACACAGCTGAAAGTACTGTAGCATGTCATATCGCCTACAGGCCACATTCAAATAGAGCACAATCACACTGAGGCAACAGGGGTTTCAAGGTTAAGTGGAACAGTTGACATTTTATATCACAGAATCCGGCACTATACAATAAGTCTGGTCACAAATTCACCACAAGATACCCAGCTATTTACTTCTGTTTTTCTTTTACATCTCTATCCTAAAAAAAGAAAAGAAAAGAAAAGTAGAAAATGAATGCAACCAGCACGGACACTCACAAAACAAAAAAATGATTTACATTACAAAGTGTACTGTTTCTAGACAACTGCTTCATTAGGCGATTAGAGGGAAGAGCAGAGTATCCCAAGGTCACTTTTAATTTGGACCGCCTAATTGGCAAACATAGTTCAAAATGGCTATCATCCAGCCAGACTCAGAATTAATGAAGCACAATTATTTTCATTACCCCTATCTTACACAGACAGAAAATGAGACATAGAATGAGAGAGGGAGGACAGGAGGGGTGTGTGTATATTATGTACAGTATATAGTCTACTATACATACATTATATGTACTGTATACTAGACAAGCATGAGAGACATGAGGTGGAAAGAAAGGAGGGAGTGAAAAGACAAAAGGTGGACGAAGGGATGAAGGGTGGGAGAGTGAACGCATCATTATGCATGCTTGGCAAGAAATAAAAGTCACCTATTTCAGAATTAATTAGGCTCCTCTCCGTAGACATGTGAAAAGGATAAAGTACCTTTCCATCTGCATTCACCAGTTATAAAAAGGTGCTGGATTAATGTGTGTTATATTACCTCTGTTCTATCTCCTCTTGTAGTGGTTCAGTACATTACTACCTCTATAAAAGAAATAAATATTGCCGTCTACTATACTAATGCGCTTGCCATTTACTTTCTAGATGGGGGATGAAGATGGTTAGGGAGCAGACAGAGCAATGTTTTATTCGCTGATTGTCCAGCAAGCTATTTAGCTTCACAGGATAGAAGAGGACAAAGATTTGCTCAGTGATTTACAAGAAAACAGGGAAAATAAAATTTTATTTCCCCTTGATGAGCATTAAAGGAAGCAAGCAAAGTTTTCTCTTGGTAGAAAAGGGTGCACCGGTGCACTGCAGTGGATATAAATCTAACTTGAGTCAAAAATTACATGACTCAAGCTACACATACTACAAATCTAAAATATTATTTACTGTAGGAGTGGTGCTGCACAGTAGCAGTTTGAGCACACACAGTCTATATGCATATTTTTTTTAATCTCAGTTCTGATTTCTGCTGATTGGTTGCAAATATCTGTACTGCTTTTAGTGAAATCACATGAAGTAGTAAGTGTTCATTACATTTTGATTAATCTGTGTCATAATTATTTTACCATTCATAGTAAAAGGCTTTGTTTTGACTAGCACACAGGTGATCATTGACATAGCAATAATGTCAGTGAGGTAATAAATGAACAG
>OMNN01100125.1:0-30519 GCA_900302755.1 Chromis chromis | reverse complement strand
CCCCTCCACTCTTGCCCACAGTCCCCCGCCCCTCTCTCCATCAGGGCGGAAGCACGGTGGACACTCTGAATATGTATAACCCGGAAAATGTATTGATTTTTCATTTGGCAAAAAGGGACACAAAAAATCACATAACCTGAAACTGTCACAGCTCTTTTGTTCATAGCTCATCTCTCCTGATGTTTGGCTTTTGCCACAAACTCTCTTTAATTACCAGGTACAGTGAGCTTCAGAGCCTTTCTCCACAGAGACACAGCCACATACAGCCTGCTGGGCTTAACAAGACAGCCCACATCTATTATATATGACATACACCCAGCAGCTTTTGTTTCATATCTGACTAATAAGCGCACTGAATATGACTATACCCACAGTTTGTTTTGTTATTATACACAAGATACCGTGCAAAAAGCTTTCTTGAAGAAAAACCTTGAAAATTAAAAATATAGCGTGCCACATTAAAAATAGGATTTTCACATTAAAAGCTAATGCTGGATAGTCCCAGCGTTTATTTGATGTGCTTTTCTGAAGCACTTCTGCTTAACATGAAATTCTATTATCGATCTAAGTTTTCCCAGGTAACAGGCAGGTGCTTGTATGTTTTTCTGAGTGCGCACACTTGTCTGTGTGTGTGTGTGTGCGTGTGTGTGTCCATTAACAGGTACTTATCTGTTTATCTCTCCTTTTAGGCGCTGCAGACCAGTACAGTGGACTGTCTGAAAAAGATCTCTGTCTGTCGATTTATCGAATGTACCATTTGCATATCTTTGTAGTGCTTCCATCTGCCTGTGGACTGTTCTGTGGAGGTATTAGCTCAGAAAATCAATGTTGCCATGGTTGGATGTATGTAGCCCCTACCCCGGCGCGTGTTAGGAGTTCGGCTCATAGCTCCCACATGGGTCCTATTTACATGAGTCCTGCCGGCAGAGGCTTTCCTGCCAGTTCTTCAATCTTTGTAAACTTAAAGTACACAAACACATTTCTCAGCATGCCCCTCCAGAGTGGGCTGGTTTGCCATCCTCCTCTATGGTCATCCTGCCTCCCTGTCTCCCATCCACAGCCCTGGGCTTGACCGTCTGTTTGTTTATGAAAGCGTACGCGGAGATAAAACAGAATCCGACAAGGTTATGAATACCAATTTTGCTAATCAATTTTATTTAAAATATAGGGTATCATTGATGTGTGTTTGCTCTCAAAGGTTTACCGGCCTGCTAAGTTCTGATGTTTCAGGATAGTTGAGAGGAGAGGTGGAGTGTTTTATCTTATTTATTACACTTATTTTTATTTATTACATCATATAGCTATACAGATATACATGGAGTCAGTATGTGGAGGGGGAGGGACCTTACTATGGATAGATATTTTTTCAGTACAGATTGCAGTGTATATGCTAGAGGAACTTTTCCTCTAACAACCACCCGGCTGGTTGCTTATAGCTAATTGCCAAAGAAATCCAATGATTACACTGCAAAGGCACTTTAAAACATCCATGAGAGAGCTACCACTTATTGAAAAAAGCTCTCCCTACCTCTATCCATTCACTTTCTAATACAAATCAAACATACGGAGCTTTCTTTCACCATTTGTCTTTCTTTCTGTTCCTCTTTGCATAGCCCATCCATTACTTTCACATGAAATATGAAAAGGCAATATCCTCTCTGTGTTTGTACTGAAGCGTAATGCGATTGTGTTGTCATTTATAGGAAATAATCACAAACCTCTCTTTCATTTTCCAGTTCAAATAACCATGAAAAATTAGCCTTCAATGTCAGGGAGGACAACAAAGGGATGCACACAGACTATTGCTTCACCACCGCGCTTGACATTTCTCCTTAATAGGAAAACGGGTGGTTGTTTCTATCTTTCTTTTTCAATCTTTTCCTTTTTCTAACCCTCGTTTTTTTTCACCTAATTAAAAAGTTCAGCACTCGGATCTTTGCAAATCTTTCCGGCGTGCAGGGTCGTGTGTTAGAAAGGGTAAGAGGGTCTGAAAACTCTGTTCCCGTGCACGCGGCACCCTGCTCATTAGCACCCCTACCCCTGTCTGTTAATGGCTACTGTTGAAGGGAGATGTCGCCAGACAACCACTATGGGGCCTAGGTCGCCGTGACTACCGTCCAGCAGCCTGATAGATAAATAATTCAGGAGCTATCAGACTCCCTGGCAGCAGAGCAGTCCCAAAAACACACACTCAGGACACAGCTTGTAAAGGCCTTCCTAACTGATCAGCATTTAGCCCTTACAAATGATGTACAACTAGATGTCTGTACAAGACCCCACACAATTAGCCTTAGTTGTAGTCTGAGGATCCTTTTAATTTAGAGAAATCTTTATTTTCTGTGTGAGCAGCAAAGTAATGGTAATTGCTTTCGGTATTACTGCCATTAAATGCTTAATAGGCAGGTTGTTTTCCACTGTAATTATGTACAAAATTATCAACCAACTTTGCGGTGCAATTATGGGAGATGCATTAAACAAGTTACTTTTTTGTGCCTTTTTCTGCGGTTATTGATAGGGACAGTGGAGAGACACAGGAAACGGGAAGAGAGTAGAGGAACGACACGCTGCAAATAGTCCGATCGGCCGGGAATCAAGCAGGGACTCGCTGCTCAGGGCATGAGTATTCACCCTAAACACTTAAATTCTTAGTTAAATTCTTTGCTTGCAACACCAGCTAAAGCAAAATAAAACAATAAGTAATATTTTCATTTAGGAGAAAAAGTAGCATCATGGATCACCGTTATTGCTATTTTATAAACCTTTCATGTAATAATATGTGATTATCAAAGGTGGTATGCATATGTCACAGTAGAAATCGCAATCCAGGTTAATCGCCAATTGTCCTAGGACAGATCCCGATCGCAATCTGTCCTAGGACAAACGGTGATTCTACCAGGACAATCTTAAAGACAGAAGTATCTTGGTTATGGTTAGCGTGAGGGTTAGGGATGCAAAAAAAGCTGGACTACCATGTTCAACAAAGTGCCACCCACATTCTGTTGAAGTATGTCAGAATAGACTGTAAACACTGTAAATAAGTATAATAAACTCATAAATGGGAATGTATTAATTTGATCATAAAAGGAGTGTTTTCTTGCTGTATTTGTAAGAATATTGTTATTTCCTTTATTTTAACATCATATCATTAAAATAAATCTGAGTTTGTCCTAGGAGAGATCCTGATCACATTCTGTCCTAGGACAACTGGCGATTATCCTGGATGGCGATTTCTACTGTGACATGTATATTTTAGTGAGGTTATGTCACAGTCCAAACTAAAACTACTCAAAGATTTGTGTGTTTTTATATCTCCCAAAAAGGCCGACACGAAATGCCACAGAGAAGCTACAAACCCTCAAAAGACACCGAGCCTACAGGTACCGGTCTGCACCTCTCTCTGAGTAATGAGGCATTTCTCTCCACAGATACATTATCTTCCTCTTTGTTCCCGTGAAGAGAGGTTAAATGAAAACTATATCAAAACTAGATAACAAAACCACAAGTACATGTCTGTTTAAATTCACTTGTTATGACTCTTATGGTTTTTCCTAACATCATACTTTATCCTTATTTGCATACTTTTAAAACCGGATTTCATCTGGCGGTATGGCTCGTGATGCATATAATGAAATTTCCTCTCAAAGGGCTAATGAAAAAGACTCATCTCACGCAATTAGCTTCTTCTTTATTCACTTCTTGTAATGTATTAATTTATTATCACATAATTCTGCCGGCCTTATTTATTTATTTATTTGATTATGCACACACCTTACAGCCTTAATTGCAAAACAGACTCAGAGCCAGATGATGGGATGCAGTGCACCAACTCAACCATCATTTAGTTATCGTTCTAATATATGTCCAGCCCGCGTTAGTCTCAGCCTAATCAGCATGCCAAATTGCTTTGGGCTTTCAATTTTACCTGAGATTCAAAACGCCTCAGAGTGACACTTGACAGAGGAGGCCTACACAATTCACCTGAATGAGGGCTTCTGTTTTACTGTAAAGTTCATTCAAATGACTGTTTCTGCTGCTCGCTCAGTTGATTGTTACTTCTCGGAACAGGTCAGATTTTCTCCCTTACTAACCACAGTTTGATTATTTTTGATTATTTGAACATAGATCTATCCAAGTAACAAAGATATTCAGTTTAAGTGGGTGTGCTCGTGCGATACATGCATGTAAGCAAAACTGGCTTCGCCTGATTCTGCGTGAGCAAGTCATAATACTGAGAAAGTGGGCTGAAAGCTCCTAGAGGGGTGGAACTGTGCTGCCCGCTGTGCTGCTCTCCAGAGAAGGAGACTTGGAGTGATTACAGTCAAACACTGCTACTCAGTTATCTTTGGCTCAGCCACAGGAGAGGGAGAAGACGAGACAGGAAAGGAGAAAAAAATGGAACTGATGATGTGGCCAAAACATGGGCCAGCTGTTCCAAAATAACTAAAATGACTACTAGCATCTGATACTGTCCTTGTAACATTGCTAAAAAAGAAAACCCATACCAGCCCAGTAGCAATCACTGAGGCCAAAAGATCTTTAGGATGTGCACCAAGACTGTCTGATGTCCACAGGCTATGAGACACCCATTTACCAAAAGCTACATTCCTTCCAAACACTGTTAAGAACAGCTCGGTAGGGGAAGCGATATTATTAAAGAGACGTTTCATATGTCCTTGGATTCTGAAGTGGAGGCCAATTAAATAGCTTTGCAGCATCCATTTTGTGCCGAGCGAACAGGTATGAATGGTGGGGTGACTCGATGCCAGGAGGGATTAAGAGGGGAGAGCAGAGCGCACTCGCATTAAGGCGTGGTACCTGGTCAGCCCATCAGCAGACTCCACTCAATGCCAATTTATGCACATTTACGGAATATTATGATGATACGGCATCACATATTTTAAGGTGACTTTAACTTTTACAGGAAATTGCTAATGGTCTGAGGATCACAACTGCAGCATTTGTAAAACATTGGGTTTTTCTACTCTCCTCCTCCTCCGTTTAAAGCTGACTGTGCATATAGTTATGGAAATGAGCAGGTCTGAGTTGTGGAGTCCCTAGCCTCTCTAAGGCATGGTCAGGGATTAACAACCTCTCCCCTATGGAGACCTAGCCTGCTGCTAAATTGGTACTGCGCCATACCGCATCTTGCATTTCTATTGTATGCATGTGTGGTTGTTAGTGTTGCTGTTGTTTTTATAATGGGTGTTGTTATTGTCCTCACTGAAAAAGACTCTTCTCACTCATTAGCCAGAGGTTGGAGAGTTAGGGGTGAGAGCCCAATAAGGTACAAAATTAATTATTCATCTCAGTGGTTTGTGTTTGGGTGCAGCTATGGGGCCTAAAGCAGGGACTCTAACTAGCAGAGGTCTGCCTCTGGAGGACTACTGGAATAAACAATTGAAAAAATGTTATGCCGTGGGTGTCAGTTACCAGGAGAAAGCAAACACTAATCACCAAACTAATCATTAAAACAAGCTGCCTACAATAATATGGCCCTCTGTGGATTTGTGGTTCCTCCCCTGTGTACTGATCCAACATCCTAAAGCTCCATCATGTCCTCACTCTAGATCCTGCATCGGGCTCATGAATGGGCCCAGATACAGCCCCCTCCTCTTCATTCAGCCATGGCTTCTGTTGGCTCCAGCCAGGACCAGTGGCCTCCTGAGAAGGCTGTGATAAGAATTCATTTCTTCCTATTATGTGCTCTTGTCCACTGCCTCAGTTCATCAGTTCAGTGCAACCAAGTCAATGAAAGGGCCTGTAATGAAGCAATCAGATGCAGCCTGGTTCTCTGGGCCCGGCACTCCATTCTTGGCGCCCAGACCCTAGCTCCCAGTGCAGGGTGTGGGTTGGGGTGGGGGCAATGACGAGGGGAGAATGGACATAAATTGCACGGAGGCATTAATTCAAGACCTTGTCTTTCATAGACTGGAGGATAAGCTGCTCTCACATGTGCTTCACACCAGGTCTGCTGTCTCATGTGGGTTCAGAGAATCATCCAGTTTTACAGAGCTCCATTAGTTTAACCAGGCTTCAATAGGGCCACTAAACCAGCCAGTCAGGTTTCTGCAGTATTGTATGCTTAAGTTACCAGTGAAGGTGGTTTGATGGAAATCTCTCCCTTCATCTTCTGCCATTTGCATCGAACCCTTTTTTTCTCTCCATTGTCTCCACTGGCATCCCCTTCTCTCCTGCCTCCACCTCTTAACATCTCTCCAACATGTGGAAACCATTATGGGGAGTTTGGGAGAGGAATGTATGTGTTGAATCTTAATCGGTGCCTTAAAGTAGGAGATTCTGGGTCTCCTTTGTCTTGTAATGTTGTGAAAGTTTCATTTCAAATTAAAAAGGGCCTTTTTGATCTACCTAATATTGTTTTCTCTCCCTTCAGGGGCTGGAAATGGTTGGTGTTATCTTTGATCAGTCTCCCTTCCCTATCGTCTCCTGCACACACAAATACACACTTATTTTATGGTCTGTTTTATGGAGTGGTCAGGGTTCAACAATAGGGTGCCAGGGCCTTAAAATACACATAACAGAGTACAAAAAGAGGCTATAAACTTTGGTAGCAACAATAAGTCGCCAACACGTTAAACGCATAGGCAAACTTGGATTCTGTGTTGCTTTAAACTAAAGGGGTTGCTGAAATTCCTTGCTTTCCCCTCATGTGTACCTCCTCTTCCACCCTGCACAGTTCACCTGCTGCCAGCTTTGGCAGAAAGGCCCTGCAGCTGGATTCTACCTGACAAGAGCTCCTTAACAAGCAGCAGTCATTAACCTCAGGAGCAGGCAGCTGCCATGTGATGTAGTGCACTCGGCCTGCTGCAGAAGGGCCCTATTGATCCCAGACATACTTGGTGCCTTCCTGGATGTTTATAATCAATATGCAAATGGCCCGCGGCATTGATTCAATATTAATTTTCAATTAGGGAATTCTCGGGGGGTCCTGAGGGGTCAATACAGAACCATTCAGAGGAAAGGCTTGAGCAAGTTGCAGGCATTGACGTTCCTCTACCCAAGACAACTTACTTACTGTTTATTTAGCCTGCCCTGCTGTACGTCCCGATTAAGGCTTCGGATAATAGGCAGAGAGATAGATGGGCCTTTCTGCACTTCTGCAACACCCATTACATGAACTGGATTTTGGTCTAAAGGGCTTGTCCCAACTAATAAGTCATCATCTCACACTTAGTTCCGTTTCTTGTTTTGTTAAGACCATTTAGGGACAAATAGCTTCAGTATTAAAATGAACTATTCTATTATCTTAGGCACTTTTTAAGTGTTCACAACAACACTTTCTGACGTGGATGTGAATGTGGATGGAAAAAAAGTGACACATTTATGCAGCTATTGCACATGTCTACATACAGGCACGGTGCAGTTCTCACATTTGGGTGTTACTAATTAAGTTTAAACCAAATCACACATTAAAGTGATACTTATGCCTCATAAGAACAAACACATTTTTTAGGACAAGCTCCGATAATTAATTGAAGCCAGCTACAGCCGCCATGTGAGTGGAAAACATTTACTATATTGCAAATAGGTAAAGAAAGACATGAAGAGTGGGGCATACTTCACACTATTGTTTCGAAAGTGAGACTTACAGTAAAGCACCAGTTGTCACTCTATAGTTTTTCCTTTGTTCCTTAACAATAACCGTGCAGTCAAATGCACAAAACTGTTTTATTTACACCATATGAATATGAGATTAATGAAAATGTTGAACCATGAATGAGGTGATGTATTCCAGGTAAGACAATTCTTACTTTCAACATAAAAAGTATTGATTCATAACCTTGCTATTATTCATGGACAGAGAGTGTGCGTCTTTCAGAGCGAGCTGTGGTTTTGTTGCACGACTCTGGCTTGCTCTTTGTTGTAATTGTCAAGACAATCGGGCTTTTGTGGCTATTTACACGCACTATAGACATGTTTTTTACCACACAAACTATACAACATGTAATATGCATAATTAGAGGTTTAGTAATTACATGGTTCTGGAGTTATTGACCAACAAATGTGTTTGTTATAATGCTACTAGCATATTTTATTGTCGCCTGAATAGCATTCTGGAACCCAGAGTTTCTTCCGTACAGATAGTTGTAGACAAACAGATGAACTAGGACTCTGCTGCAGATGGAGGCGGCTGAGAGAAAGAGGAAGGATCCTTACAAAAACAATAAAGTTTCAAATCTCGGAGCTTGAATCCCCCGTATAAAGAAACAAGATGAATTGGACTAGGATATAATATGAAGCGGACTACTTTAGCTGATTCTATAACTTCAAGACTGAGGCAACAAATAATGTAACGTCATTTAAATACAATATTAAATATGACTCTTTTCAAAAATGATTTCCAATTTGTTTGATGGCCTCCAGAATCGCTGCACAATTATTTTTTTCTCTTCTATGGGCTGTGAATACTCTGGGACAGACTGCAGCTTTACAGCCATGTTAAATACACACAGCAGTAAAGAGGCTGCATGAGAAAATTGCTAAGAGTATAACAGAGATAACCTGGTTGGACTATTTGCTGTGCTTTCCTGTAGATGCACTGCCTGAGGTAATTGGTTTAGGGATAACATTAATTACCACATTGCTCATTAATGGATGAAGCCTTTATTGGTTCCATTGATCAGCAGGACCTGTTAGCCATCATCCTAAGCAATGGTGGATGTAACAAGCTTACATATTGGCATATCAATTAATGCAATCAATTCCTGTCTAGCAGTTGCCATTCCCCCTGTCTAACCCGCCCCCCTTCCAATCGCCCCTTCTTTTTCCTCTATCATGTATCTGGATGGCCGTGACAAAAGGCCCATGACAAACAGAAGTTTATTAAGAGATTTCCCAATTGTTCCTTTAACTGAGGTCAATGCACATTAAGCTGACTGAGCTGATGTTAAGGTGTTGTGGCAAAAGATTCTTCTGATTGGCCACCAGAGAGAGTTTTCTAAGAGTAGTCTATCAAAGTTCAGTAGTATAAATGTGAATTCATGATGCAAGGAAATCTGCAGTCTGTGTGCTTCTTGAGTCATTCAAAATAAATGCATCTAAAAACATTACAGACTCAGATGTAGTTGCCTCGTAGTCTAAGTCCTTATATGAAGAGACAATCTTAAAGTGTTGGCAGAATAAAGTCCTGAGATTTGTCGTGGCTCTACCCTTCGCTTTATCCTACTCAGGAGAAAAAGCATACTTCCTTTTTTTTCTTCTTTCATTTAAGATCAATGCGCCTTTTAAGGAGTCATTGATTACAACTTGGAATCCTCTCCATGTCATGCGTGCTCCAAAAAGGGGCGACTGACTTCAAACACAAGGCGGCTGTGCCCCGCTATAACATGGTGAAATGGGTAGAACATCAGGAATGAATGAGGGAGTAGGGTGTGATAACTGAGAGCACACCATGACAAAGTGGAGGGATTTACCGTTGGGCCCGCAGCACTTCATTTGCTTAATAACAGATCATTCTATAAGAAAGTGGCTGCTCGGAGGGGGATATCACCCAACGAGGATGTCTCACTTGCAGAAATCCTATTTGAAGACAACACCTTTTGAGCGCTCATCCTCCTCCACGCCTAAGACGATCAACGCGCATGACAGGCCCCATTAATATGACGCCCCGTGTAACCTTGCTCTTTCTCCCTCTCTTCCAACAGGAACAAAACTGATAGCCAGGGAGGAGGGGCATTATGTTCTGACTGAGCATGTAACGGGAGGGGTGGTGTTCATTTTGAAAAGATGTCTTACACATCCTCCTCTGAGCCACCTGGAGCCACCTCTGCGAAGGTGAGGGAAGTGCATGGAACAGGGGTAAGGAGGAAGTGGGTTTAGTTTCTCAAAAGTGCCTGTTTTGTACACAAGGTTTGAGTTCCCTCATTTCGGAATTATATTTCACACAGTCTTTATTACTGTGGATCTGTAGCTCCATGGTCAACCTTTGTTGCAAAGACACTGTAGAAAGACAGAATACCTGAATCTAGTGGAAAAGTACTGCAGATCATTTTTGTTTTAAATGTAAAAAATAGGCTTTTTTGTTGCTATAAATTGAGAAAATATAGATATTGGCAAGACAATGACATAGAATCACTAGTTTGCATATTAAAGACTCAATTCAGCATCATTGTGATAATCAAGGTTAGATCTACGCTCATTCCCCTACAACAAGCACATATACTACTGTAGCTATAATTATTTCTTAAATACACGATGTAGAATGTGTCTCTGGTGATTGCTAATGCAATTCTGTGGAGCTCACTCACAGTCAAAGGAGACAACATGTTTGTCGGACAGCGCTATGTGTCGAGTGGGAGACCAGATGTGCAGGCAGTTAGTCGGACAGCCCTCACTCACTCGATGCGGGACCTCCTGAAGGCCCCTGTCCCCTGAGCAGCACACAAGTGGGCTGAGCAATTAACAATTTCATGCTGATTGCCTGAAGCATGTTTTGCTATGCCATAAAGATAATAGCATGAAGGGTGCAGTGGCGGCAGCCCCCACTCCCCCTCCTCCGGTGTTCCTCTATTGCCTCCATCTCTCAATTCTCTCCTGTGCAATTCACATGTTGGAATGGCGCTCTGCCTGCTTGCTTTATTAAAGACACTCTCCCTGCTTAGAGGGCGCATTTAAGAAAAAAAATATATAAAGATGACTCCCTGAAGAGTAAACAGGGATGATTATTAAAGGGAAGGAGAAAACTAGAGTCTTGGTCTCCCACTGGTTTCTTGATTTGAAAGTCTAATTTGGCAACTGCACACAACAGGCGTGCAGGTAGACAAAACAAACAGGTTCCATTCCCCCAGACAAACGGAGCATGCTCAGTGGCTCCTGGTGACAGAGCCTCATCTTCCTTATTCTCTTCCCTGCCATGGCATGACAGCAATCCACTCTGACCATGGAGCTCACCGCTGTGCAACAGGAAAATCTGTGCACCACTAAATGTGCTGTTCGCGTGCAGTGCAGAGCATATAAAAGAGTGAAGAACGCTGTAAAAACATGGAACAGAACATGAGACATTACATCAGTAGTTATGTGAAGCTAATATGTGAATGTTGTACATCTGATTATCTGAATTTTGAATATTTATTTGCGTCGATATAGAAAATCAGAAGGCCTTTAGTCTATCTGTTGGAAAATCTTGCATTTTTTATCGTTGCTCTATAATGAAGTGCATGTTGCATGATTGGAAACAGGCTGACCCCCACCAAACAAAACCACTGTTACTAATGGTGGACAACAGTAATTGTAGCTCACATTCCCCAGGCTGTTGAGTTCACATTATCCATATAGTACAAAGAAGCCATGAATTCCCTCATTTTTCAGCCTTGATGCTACTAATGATGTCCCATGTTCCTGTGTCAATAAATGCAGATTTTATTAGTGCATTACTTGCACAGATCATGGCAGCCACGTGAAAATGTATTATCTTGACCTGGACATGGTATGAAAAGCATATTAATATTTATATATCTCAAGAAAAGTGAAATTTAAGGCAATGTCTTGACTAATCATTTTAGGTGTGCATTGCATGTGTAGAAGCTTTCTATTGCCGTCCATTACTTAAGATCACAGTATTCAGTATTATAGCAGCAAGAGGCCTGCCAGTGAAAAGTTTAAAAAGATACACATGCATTTCTTAAAATACACCAGTAAATGACTGCATTAAGTCTGGCAGTTTCAGTATTCAGAAGGCCACAATATTAACAATCTGCCCCCAGGGTCATTGTTTTTACTATGTGAAAACAAACCCTAAAGACATAAGGAGGAGGTGCTGTGGACAAAGGGTTGCAGCAACAGCCCCCTCTGCCCCTCCGGCCCGCCCTCTCTGACCCCCTCCCCTCCCCACCTCCCGGGCTTCTGGTTGCCTTTCCACCCCCTGGCTGAGTGTGAAAGTCCAGCTGGCACACTGACAGCCTCGACACCTCAGCTAACATCACTACATTACAGGCCTCATTTTGTTTATGATATGGAGCCTGTCATTAATTTGCATTCTGAAGGAGTGAACACACACACACACACACACACACACACACACACACACACACACACATGCACACTTACCATGTGATAAGGAGAAACATGTTTTTGCGTTAATTTATACAATATAATGTCACCCCACCACCACCACCCCAGACACACAACAACACGCACGCACACACTTATAAATTGCAGTCACATCCCCCTGCTAGAAGGGGATGATAATTGCGGACGGCCAATAAATTACTGCTGCCTCCACATCAATTATAAGCATCACGTCTGGCAATGAGGAAAATGAGATCTTGTGACAAATTTCATGAGGCTTGGCTGCCCAGCAGCCTTTCTTAACATGCTACAGATAGCAATCCCTTATCTAGCCTCTGTAATGGGGAGCTACGGATAGAGAGATGGAGCTGCAGCCATTTAATTAAAAAGCTGGGGGTAGGGGGTGGAGAGGTGTAATTCATTGAAAAGGCACAGGAAGGAGACAAAGCCTTTGTCTCCAATACATATTTTGCTCAATATTGTCACTCATCAGAGGCCAAGTTTGTATCTCCTCCGACAACAATTCTGGAGATTTTTCCATGTCTTTGTGCACATCCCGTCGCTATTTTCCTCAGTGTTTCACTCCCTCTTCTTTCCTTGTTTTTTATATTTCCCAGGAGCCCACTGTTTTCTCCACTGGGACAGCTACAGCGTTTTTTTTACGAATGACTGCGGTGGACAGACAGTGGCACTGAATGAAATGGCCCCTGCACCTAATTGTATTCCCACCTGGGGAAGGCAGGCAAGGGCGGAGGCTTCAAGAGCACAGCAATGAGGATTTATGGCAGATGGGGAGACGGCAAAATAAAACACCGAAAGGGATGGCTCTTAAATCTCATTCCCAGTGCAATATTCATTGTAGTTGCAATCGGGTGTGCTGATAGAGCATTGAAAAAACGACCGCTGTGTTCAAATTATGGCTGTACTCTCTACTAATATTTAACATCATTAGAAAATCATTAGAAAACCATCATAAAACCTGGGATTATGACCAGAGCATTAAACACAATGATTATTCAGTGTGTTCCTTCTTCGCTTTGCCTTGGAAATGAGATTTGCACTGCTGCGTCTATGTAGGGGGAAAGTATGAATATTTTTCATAATTACTGTAACATTTGAAAACATTGGCTTGCATGAATTACTATACCATTATGAAGTTATGTTTGTCTGCCCAAAAGCAAAGTTTTCAATGAGGCTTTGCATGAGATATCATTAATGTACTTTCACAGGGCCATCAGTAGGAATAATGCCAATATTTTATTAAACCTTAACCTCACAAAGCTTTATATGAGAAGCAGAGCTGCACCATCGTCGCCACCATCAGAATGCAGTTTCAAAGGTGGTGGAATATGAGAGGCGAAGCAACTGCTGTGATGCGGTGAAGTTTCAAAGCATTAAATAAACTTCAGTAATGGATATCAGCTTTTTAAGGAAAACAGCTCCCAAAAAAGAGAAAGAAATCTAAGACTGCAAATAGGAGCATATATATTTTCTACTGTACATTGATGTACTCCTCTACTTGAAGAAAAAGGGAGGGCCGACCGTGTCAGAGTTGAGTCTTTACTTTTTGGGATTTCTCGGCAGCCCCATTATCAAGAGCAGCCATCAGCACAAAGATAAAAGATCCTAATGGAGCTGGCCCTAGTGGAGATGAAAGGTGCAGAGATGGCACACTGTTATGAATCTCTAATGCAGCCCATGTTTCTAAGGTAATGACTGACTCTCAGGCCTCTTTCACAGGATTTCCTGCTCAGGGCCCAGGCGATAAAGGTCTCCTATTCCTTGTCACTAAGCAGTAAGGTAGAAACCCTGTGGCCCTTTGCTCTCATTGGAAACTATCCTGAAAAAGGTACACAGAGAGAGAAAAAAAAAGCATGTATGTGTCGACTCTGATTTAGTCAATGGATTGACATAATCAGTTCAAAACGGTGGAAAGGTTGAAGATAATATTTCTTGTCATCACTGAATTTGACTTATGGTCCGTTGCTAGTCTTTAAATAAATGATAGTCTGTTTGATAGCGATGAGAAGCGGCAGAAAGCCTAGTTTCGGTGACGCTACTGTATGCCGAAAAACCAACACCTCGCTTTCTTTGAATCCCACGGAAGACGGCGACTCTCCGACACTTTCAGATGCTGAAGTCTACTTGTTTTACAGTAGGTGAAGACTACGAACAACATATTCTTTTTTGGGTCAGGACGAGCAGAAGGCTAATGTAAGAGCAATTCCTTGTCAAGCTTTTCAGAGTAATTGAACTGACACTTATGAGAAGCAATGTTCTTTTAAATGCATTACTTGGCAGATACGAGGGCTTTTGTCCCTTAAACTTTGCCAGCAAAAAATCATGCCCTTTTGAACAACAGCGAGAGGTGAAAATACATAGTGAGAGAAGTCTTTTTCTCCAGTCCCTTTCACAGAACCTAATGGATTGTGAGCACTTAATGCATTAATCAATCAATATCTCTCACTGTACATCAACAACGCGACCAAGTTATGAATGACCTTTGCAACAAAAAAGGACACTTAAATGCACACAAGATTGCTCCTAGGTTAGTAGCTTGGGCTCGGTTTTTACCACGCATGATTACACCTTCACAAGGCACAGGGCCGTTAACAGTACTCTGAATATACTGAGGTTAGTTGTTATACAATTTACACATGAATTTGCTGGAAGTAGTGAAAAACTGTAGCCTCGGCTCTTCCATAGAGATGCCTCATATATTCACCTGGTACCTGCTGTTAATTATAGCATACCCTTCAAGATGCATGACTTTAGAAATATTTCCTGTGGGTTTACATCCACTTTCTTTTTTACCTTTTGCATTGCAATCCACCATAAGCAGCAGGCTTGGTCACCAAGCAACATAGGAATTGCTTTGGCTTGCTCTGAGAAGACATCATGAAAGATAAGTGCTCTTCTTTGTAGTATGACTCAAACACTAATTTAAAGATGGTCTCTATCTTTAGATAAAAGAATATGAAAAAAAACACTCTCAGTGGAGAGGAATTGTTATAAGTAGTGGGGTATACTCCAACGGTTGCTCATTGAAAGTAATTTTCAACATTACACCACTTTTAAGGTTTATTGAATAATCAGTGAGTCACATTTGCAGCTATTTTGTATTGGCTGGGAAGTGATGCAAGACTAGAAAAAACTACTTAGAAATACTAATTGTTCCATTATTATGTTATGATGTCAGTTGCTATTTTAATAGTTTCTCATCAGTGATTTAATTCTTTAAAACTGACATCAGGAAAGAAAAAAAAAAGAAAAAATCTCCTTCCAGGACAAAGATGGATCA
This sequence comes from Chromis chromis, assembly GCA_900302755.1. Lineage (NCBI taxonomy): Eukaryota > Metazoa > Chordata > Actinopteri > Pomacentridae > Chromis > Chromis chromis. Next base: position 15,194 of record OMNN01100125.1, on the reverse strand, counting down.
CACAAATGGAAAAAAGGGTGCCTTTCCATCACTGCCTTTATCTTTTCAATAGTGTGGTTAAGATGGGATGAATTGAAAACGGTGGTGGAAGATGATATTAGAGGAAGAGAGCAAGTTTAAGGTGGTCAAGATAAGGCGCATGTTCCCTTCCTGAGTTGTGGTCGAGCAGGGAAGTGAAGCATGGACACAGAGTGGAACGGACAGGAGCTGACTGCAGAGAGTCAGAGAGAAGAGCCCAGAACAAGAGCACAAACTAAGGCTATTGTGGTCAATGCACAATGGTCTTGCAAAGTGACTGCAGAGGGCCCTTAAACAAAGAAGGCATTGCCATTCGCTCTCCCCCACCCAATTAGATTCTTTTGCCCAGTTTAACATGACAAAAACAGCCCATTTTTCCTAATTCTGGCTGCCATACTGGCCCATGTGCCACCTTAAATCGAGTAAGCCTCAGAATGCGGGTCTGTCTGTTGGACTGACAACGACTTGTGACATGGATTCAGACACATCCACTGTGTTCTGCGTTCTACGTCTCGCACACAAATATGCACCCCATCTCAGCTTTCCCAAGTGCTTGAAATATTCCGCATATACATGAGAGGGACCCATTTCCAGAGAAACCTCACTTACCAGGCAGTGCTAAGGTTAATAATTTTTAGTTTTTTAAAGGTTTTTAAACAGAAAAATACCTGGATTTTTTGCTTCCTTTAAAGAACAGATCTTCAATCAGATTTTTATGTCCCCATGCGACCAAAAGTTGATGCGTTTCCTGCAGCAAGAAGAAACTGTTCTCTACAGATTACAATAAACGTGGTCCTCTTGAGACAATCACAGCTCAGCATATGCTTCTGGTAATAAAAAGTGAAGAGAAAAACGGGGTAAAAACACAAATGAGCTGATGTTCACGTGGCCCTCAAAGCAATTTAAAAACAGTTACAGTTCAGTGTTTGCACTGAAAATGGTACTGTAATTCTATTTTACACAAATATTTGAATTACTGATTTATTTATCCATGTTCTCAGGTTTTTCTTTCACTCTATATAACCACGGATAAGCTGAGCCCTTAGCACAGTGTGCTTATGCTTAATAATCATCTTGTGTGACAAGTGTAAAAACCGCGCAAGGCTAAATAAGATATACGAGGTCATTTTTAATGACAAGAAACAACAGATGCCACACTAGTATTGATCTGTACGTTTCCAAATCCATAAAATATCCACATCATCTTTGCTTAAAACTGATGGGTGTTTAAAATCGAGTCAGCACAATGCAATTAGCAAACAAATTTATGCTACAAATAATAATATGTAACTGATTTCTTTTCCTCATATATACAGATAATGATTTTAGTTCCTGTAATAAGTTGATTTATCAACAATTACGATTTGTTATGTATGTTTTTTTCCGTTTGTTTGTGTTTTGTTAGCAATGGTTGTTGTTCTGTCTAATAATTCCAGATTATTCACCTAGTAGTTCTGGACAAAGAGCAAAAGAATGATTAAAGTGCACATATATCAGTGCAATATTGCAGCTTAAAAAAAAACAAAAACATTTATGTCCTGACAAGAAACTAGAATGTCTTTTATAGCAGCACCTGGTGAAACACAACATATTTATGCAAAAAAAAAAGCAGTGCATGTCCTCCCTTCTGTGGTCACTTCTGCTTCATAGCTAAATGGACTCAATATGTCCTCCTGTGTGTTTACTGAACAAGTAGCATGAAAATTGACCTTTGCTTGCTTTCTAAACAATGGATTATTCATCTTAATGCTTCAAATGACTAAATATGCCGTCACTACTTGTGGAAAGAAATTCAGGAAAGAGACATTTTTCCTAAAACAGTTACCCTTTGCTTATTATATAAACAAAAAGAAAATACTTTTAGCTCTTTTTCCTGCACCAACAGGAAAAACACTGTTCTTCTTTTACAGTGTTAGTAAAAGAAGAACAGTGAAGTCTGTGAACTGGAAAAACTTTTTTTTTTTTTTTAATTATTATTCATGCCTGTGTCATACAATACATGTTTTCAGTTTCACAGGATGTAAGTTATTAAATTATGTTGCTGGTACACAAACATTTCCAGTCGCGATTTGGAACTTTCAAATGATAATAGTGTGAAATCTTATTGTCGCAGTAAAAGTCTTCCCTCTTAGCGGTCATGGTGGAACTTCATCAGTGTGCATTTATAGTGTAAATGCCTGACTGCTTGTTCACTTCCCCTTGCTTAAATATCATCCATCACTAAGCTCATCCAGGCTCATTTTTTTCCGAATGGACAGTGGGAAGAACATATCTACAGCCAACTAATGAAAAAGCAGCGACACATCAGCATTTCCAGCCAGACAAAGAAAGACAGTGAGGGATAGGCCATCCGCTGGACCAGGAGGAACACCATAAATTTGACTGAGTCAAACAAAAACTATTTTGTCCCAGATTGTCGCTGGGCAGGCGGCAGCATCTGATTAAACAGAACCGAGCTGTGAGCACGACACCATCAGAATCTAGACATCCTTCCTTTAACAAACATTGCATTCACAGAATAATTACTGTCAAGTCAATAACCACCCTACAACAGACACTTTTCTGCATGTGTTCTGCTAATCAGCCATATTGTTCTTCACAACACTAGATCCTGAGATAACCGCTGTCTTACTGTGCACCAGATTCATTGGAAAATTACCTGGACGTTTTCCAGGCACAGGCCTTAGACCTCAAGGTGCTTTGTAATCAATGGCATCCTACTATGGCATCACAAGTGGTATCACCCTCAGAGTGGTGCGGGAACTTCTGTTTGTTGCCGATACCCAGCTACGGGGGGTAAGGGGGGGAGGCCGTATTTATGGAAACTAGACAAACCCAGAATAATTCCTAATATCCATCCGTGGAAAGTTCCTTTAATGTCACACACACCATCACCAACATACAGTAAAGCCTTCCTCCCACTCATATTATCCTTTTGTGTTTTTCACCAAACTCATCCATTTCTCTTCATCCACCCTCCTCTCACCCTCCTCAGGTGGTGTGTAGTGTACTGTCAAGCACAGCGTGAATCAATGACTGGTGCTCACGCCCACAGGTAAAGGTTAGAAAGGTTCACTATTGAATTATTTCTGCACTTCTCTCATTGCTGCCATCTGCCTGGCTGCTTTTAGTTGATGTGGTTGAGGCACTGGAGGGGACTCTTTTTGCTAATGCACTTAAAACATGAATGCATGTGTGTGTGTGTTGTGCGTATCCTGCTTGAGTCTGTATGGGGTGTTTTTCCTGTAAGGATGTTTTCTTCAAATGTAACTAACATAACACGACTTTGCACATTAGGCAACATACACACGAGTGTACTTACAGATACACACTTAGACACACTCTGTTCACTACTCATGCCGATCTATCAGACAGTGGATAATGAATCACAACATCTGTGCTTTCAGCCAGTCTTTGTTTCATCTGCCTTTATTCTAATGGAGCCTTCGGACTGTGAGGGCAACATGCTGCTGGATAGGGCATCCTTCACTCTCTGGTTTTGTTTTGCTGTCAGCGAGGCTGATCGTCTCTGCTGGACCCAGGGTGAACTCGTCCATAGCACAGATCATGCCCTTTGATCCCCCAGCTCTCTCTGGGGGGCACAAACAGCCTTATTAAAAATGGCTAAATAAAACTTTCCTAGCCTCGACTCGATAGTTCCCAAACTTTACCCCTGCTTCTTCTCTGATGCTGCCTATGGTCAAATTGAGCTGCCTAATTCTGACAGCGAGAAACACTGCTCACCCAATACCGAAACATAGAAACAAATGAAGCAATCTAAGCATTTAACAATTTATTGCTTCTAGTTCCTAGACTACCTGGCATACACTTGCACTACAATCAATATCACAGACGAGAACATGCTGGATGTAAGATGATAATGTGAGCCTTAGGGGAAAGTTCAAGTAAGGAGCGTGCAGGAGACCTATGAAAAAATGAAATATCACAACTACTACATATTACTAGTTAAAAAAAATATTTAAAAACCAAACAAAAGAAAAAGTGTCTGCATTGTATTGTAACCAAACCACGGGTGAGTTATTTTAGCAGCATGCATACTGTAGAAAATATGCTCATTATAGAGGCTTTGACAAAGATGATCAACCAAATTGGGTCTAACAATGAGAGACAGACACAACTAACACTGTGTAATTGTGATCACATTACAAGAGCCACTGGAGTCATGTTAGTTATGCTGGTGGAGATAAATTTGTCGAAGTGAATGTCGACAAAAGCCCTCCATGACATTCTCTGATAAGAAACTTTCACATTTACATCTGGCTGCACTAAAAATAATATCTATATAAACTATACGTCATGCACTCTCTCAAACACATTTCATTCGAATCAGTCATTGAAGACTAGAGACGTGTTTCTCCTTCATCTCATGTACCTATGGCAGTGACATGACTGCAGCTATAATTAAACCCATCACAACCATTATGTCTTTGGCACCTAATCTATTCCCCCCTCCTCTGTCTGTGTCTGTCTGTAACCACAGACTTCCCGCCCTCAGCTCTGACTGACAGACCCTGCGGAGGCTGTGGTCACTCTGTGTGAGTGACATGAGGGGCAGCAGGGCTACTGCATTACCTCCCTGCCCTCCCTGCGAGCTCCTCCTGATCCTGCAATCCAGCACCTCACACTACCGATCGCCACCTCTGCTCCAATATCCAGCAGCAAAGCCTCAAGGCCTGAAAATAGAACTCATTAACACGTTTAGTAAGTACAAATGAGATGACTGTCTCCTGATGGACTGTCTATCTTTTGGATCAGCTTTCAAGGAGAGTGTGTGGTAATGACAAGAGAGAGGGAAACCAATATTATAATGTGCTGCCAGCCTCCTCTGAAAATGGGCTTGATGACAGGGAGAGCCTCTTGCACCCACACACGGCCCGGTTTTCAGTGCGGACACCTATGTGTGCGCTCATTTACGGGCATGCGAGTTTGCAAAATAAAATCTGCCGCATATTTACACCCACATGACATAACTGACAGTGGAATCACACACAGGGTGTAAAACATACAGAGCACAGACGAGGTGAAGTCCGCATGTGCAAGTCTGTCCGTGTGCAACCACTGCATTAACAGGTTCATGCTGTAATTTAGAGAGGCTATTGTTGTTTGTTGTTTTAATGCGACTCAGTTTGTCCTCATTCAATTCATCACTTTTCTGACTTTTTTATTTTTCCATTTTATAAACACTCATCTTTGGCATTTATGCTGCCTCTGTTTTTCTCTGCGTCAGATGTATTGGACTGGGTGGCACACCAGGAGTCAGACTTTACCCACCTTCCAGCCTGAAGGGAAAAACTGGCCAGTATTTACGGAACGAAGGTTCAGTCAGGAGCGTTAGTAAAAATCTGGACACCAGACTTTTTTTATTCACAGCCTATCCCAGAATAGAGTGGTGGCTTTCTGGTCAATTTGCTATTACAAGATGAGCCAGGAAAGGAATTCATACCAAGCCTGTAAAGCAGGAGGCAGAGGGAAAGAAAAGACTTGCTTGTGTTAGTTTGAGCAACAGGGTCATATGAATGCTGAAACACAACTGGAAAATCTATAAAGCCATCATTTTGGCTTTTTAATAAATGTCTAGTCTTTTGTAATATTTTCAAAATGAAAAGTAATGTATTTATGAATTTCCTGGCACGTTCTGCAGACAGCAAACAATTTCCTATGCTGCCTGGATGCCCTTCGGACAGGGATTAGAAGGCAGGCGACTGACAGAGGCCTGACTGAGCTGCAGGCCCTCTGGGGCCCTGCTCATCCAGGCCTGCACGGTCCTCATCCTCATATCCACTCTGCATCACCAGGGCAATAACAGTCTTTATTAAAAGCGCATTGCAGCAGTGTCTGTCTATACAACTTACTTTCAGATTGGCCATAATGTGGCATGTAGAAAGGGTCTGGTGGTTAGGGGCTACAATATCCTGTTTCTGGAAAGGTTTACTTTGCATTTTAACAAGCATGAATAAGGAAGGACATTCCAGGAATGGCTACCGTCTGTTTTGCTCTTGCCTGTGGGGAGCAAAAGCTCAGACTATGGCCCTTGCATGCCATCAGAGCGTGGCCCGGCTCACCTCTGACTTTACCTGGCTTTAACTGTAACTTAGCCACTGGACATGCAGAGAGTTACAGCATGATATGCCCTGTTAATATGTTGCAAGAAAGCAATAAAAGGCAGAGGATGTAACAAAAGGATCAATATTGTGCATATCACACATGTGGTATAATAATTTCAACAGACTGCATGTCAACACATCCTATCTGCTATCATTAAACCTCAATGTGAGCTGCAGAGTGTTGTGCAAACCCTAAAATATGACTGACTTTGCTCTATTTGCTTTATTAATGCATTTTTCCATGTCACTGTGTATTTTCCAGCTTTTCAGAGTGTCTCAAGAATTATGCATGAGGCAGAGAGGGAGGCATGTGAGGAGGGAAGAGAAATGCCTCTGTTGTCAGGACAGGCCTTGCTATTAGGTGTGTGACCCTGAAAGTGCACCCCTTTTAGCGAAACAAGCAATGGATCTCATATTGGATGCCACTATTATGCAGTAATTTGTATGCATCCTTTCGTCTCATTTCCATTTAATAATGCACACCGCTACCCCCGCCCAGTTTCTCAAACTGGTCATTAAAAGTAACGCCGATCTAAACTGGAGGCTTAAGTTCCACTTACAAGCAGCCACAAAGTGGTAGATTTAACAACTGCAGCGTCAAAGTAAGATAACCCCTCCCCAAACCAGGCTTCGCCCTTCAATACCCAGGCCTCTATGTCCACACAGACTGGAGACAATGACTGGTGGCTGCCCAGGTGGCCTCAGCCCCAGCCTTCTCCTTCCCAGCCTCCTAGGCTCACAGACAGGGATTTCCTCCTGCGATGAGAGCCAAGCCGTCACAGCCCAGCGATCAAGGGCCTGCCATCTGTGACTGAGGCAGATTTACAGCAGGAGCTAATCCACACTGTCAGCCACGTTTGTTCTCCATCTCTGCCTCCTCCATACACATACATAAACTCGCACACATACACCACTGCTGCAAAATACTAATATTTTACATTTCTAAAACGTTTTCTCCTGCATCGCTCTCTTTTCTCCTTGTCTTCCGCATGCGCGCACACACACACACACACACACACACACACAAAGCAAACAGTTCTTGCAGAAGGGCATTCACCCTTCACTGCAATTTAACTTTGCCCTTTTTTAAGGCATGATCTAATTCTGTTCTATACTCAAAAAATAACTTTAGTCGATTAAATGTTAAGAAATGAGAAACCTCAATGTGTCACTGAGTTACATGCCCTGGTGAACATCATTCATATGAAATAGGGTCATCATATGCTCAAGTGTCACACTAGCTCTCACATGCAAGCTCCCAAAACCCGTTTCCCCCACTTCTCCTGCATCCATTTTTAACTATTTTCACCTATTCTCCATACACTGGTCTCTCTCAAACACAGTCAACCTGATGCTTTACACAGACATTTGCCAGCATTAACCCCTTTACACGACACTTGGTTTAACCTTTTCCCTGTGATATCTCAACCTAAAATACATTTTGTTCTCGTGCTGTCAAACCGACTGTCCTCCCAGGTGAACACTTCATGGGAGTTTTAGACAATTCCCTCTTGCCTCCTCTGTCACATACATGTCTTCTCTATATTTTGTTTCTATCTGCCACCCAGTAAGGAGCTGCTATTCTTAAAACTAGAAGCCAGCACTGGTGCATCGGTTCAAGTCAGTGCTGAGCTTTGTTCAGGGATCTCTGCACACAGGGCAGCTGTGTGGGGCTGGGGTCCCTCTGAGACCTCCTTTGTTTCCCCATAGATAAAGGGTTAAAGAAGACAAATGGAGGTGGGGCCACAGAGCAAAATGCCTAAGCAGCACATTTATAGTATGAGCAAGAATTAAAACAATGCAGGCCTTTTATCCCTGCGTTAGTCTAATTAAAAAGAAACCTAATTTCTGCTGCCCTTGCTCTCTTCGGACATTTGTGGCACCAAAATCCCTGCAGTCCATGTTTTCTGCATCCTCATAAGGAACATTGATATGCAAAGTTGTACAACATACCACATTCGTGAGCTGGCTCACATTTATTCCCTTGCTGTCATAGCAACTTAACAGTCAACTGCAGATCATGACTCAAAAACCTCATTGTTTAAAACTTAGGGGATTTTTTTTATGTAAGACTACCTCTCTGTGTAAAGCTGACATGTGTGTGACCATAGTTGTGAGCCATTTTTGGAGAAAAGCAGTTTTCATATGTTTTGGGTAAAATCCCAGGCAGGCTACAAGCCCAGCACCTCAACCAGCAGAGAAACACTCGCAGGATCAGAGAACAGCAGCAGGCGAGGGAATTACTGACTAGGTGACCCAGAAATCCAGGGGCAACTTTGTTTTAACAAACCAGGGAATGTTCCACCACTTTAGCAACTATGCCTCGACCACAAAAAAGAGCCCTGTGCCACAGAAGAGCTGGAGAAGAGGAAATTAAATATTACACTGGGAGGGAATGGTTCAGCCCTAGCTGAGGGGTGGGGCTGTGAGGTGGACCAGCACAGCTGATGCTTTTGGGGTGTGAAATGGTAAAAGTGAGGGGTGTGGAGTCAGCAATTTTAGATTTAATGATTACAGGCAAAGAGGCGCATTCATTATTGTGGTAATTTGATCATGATGCTCGGTAAACATTTTTGCACACTTCTGTTTTATTTAACAGAGAAACAAATGGAGGTCACGTTGAACACGAGGACTAAGAGCAAAATCATAATGGTTCATGTTTACCGATGTTGTTGTTATATGGTTTTCTGTGCTGGAAAGGAATAGAATGAATTTTTACCATGAAGGCTTACAATTAGCAAAACAAAAACAGTTTTATTACACATTGGTGAAGCAGTGCCTAAATTATGAGGAAAACAGGAAAAGGCATTTACACCAATCCCATTAATCAAGCATCATCATCAAAGTACACAATGAGACTGTAAATACATTAAAGCTAAAGTGCCCTCACAACTTTAGTTGAAATTTAACTTCTTTAAGATGCTGTTAGATGCCAGTGGTCTGTTCAAGTAAGTGAGGTTTACTGTAATGTGATGAAGCTCTGCACTCTGTTGGTGCGTTTCTGTGCATGCGTGTGAGTGTGTGTGTGTGTGTGCGTGTAATGATACTGTCCACACACAGCCCCACTGCTGGGGGACATTGCCTAACCTCAGGCTCAGATCACTAATCCTGGCACAAACTCTTGCAGCTAACACATGAAAGGCTAAAGAGATTGATAAAAACAGCATCTACCAAAAAAACCCCCGAGAAAACACACTTATTTGCAAACAGCACGACAACTCCTCCTGTCTGAACACAAAAAAATAAATACCCAACCCCCCATCCCTTTTAACCTAAATGGCCCTTCCTCTTGCCTTTGCATGTTCGCTTGTCCACTGTACTGTAGTCATTAACATATTTGGAGTGCAGCGAGCAGAAAGCTTAATTGTCCCTAATTGCTCAGCTAAATATGTTCTCTAATGATTTGCTTCAGATCTGTGACTGCCTTTTGCGCAATTTCCCGGCCGCTGGCTTCATTATCCCTGCCTCCTTGGAACAAAGCGTCTTCACAGGCTGGCCTTTTTTTTTTCTTCTCTCTCCTACATAACACAGACAGCGAAGCGAGTATGTGTGCGAGGGAAGTAATGGTTCCCTCTTGGAAGGACACACAATAGAGCCCCTTTGTCAGGGCACAGGAGTTAAAGTGATTAGAAAACCAAATCTCTACTAAGAAAGAGTGTTAATTGACCACAGCACACTCTTCCTAATCAGTCCATAATAAATGGGTAGTTGAGGCACTTTGTTTCAGCCATGCTACTGTTGTTACGGCTGCGTCTGTTTTTTGGGTGTTCTTGTTGTTGTTGCAGCTGCTGCTGCTGTTCAGCTCCTCCTTCTCCTGCCTTGATGCTTTGTCTCAATATGTTTTTAATGGCTAAAAAGGTCAGCTCCCATTAACGGGGACTTCTGTTTGGACTGGGGTACATTGGCTTTGCAGGAATAATTTGTGTCAGCTAGAGTTACGCTGAAAATTATATAAATACATATGAAGATTAAAGTTTTGTTGTTGTTTATTCTTGTCTACTTTACTTTATCACTCGGTTCTGTCAGTGTTATGCTTTTGTTGCAAAATAGATGCTACCCTTTAATGCTAATCTTATGGGGAAGTAAATGTAAAAGTGGGAAGACAGTGAACAATTGTGAATGCAGAACTTAGGCCTTTGAAGCTTCACAAATGAACAAATGGACGTGTGTTTATGTGCACAAGAGGCGAAGCTGCATAGGTGGCGAGATCAAGAAGTAAAAACAAAGTCATAGGCGTGTTCTGACCTGTATCTGAAGAAGGGCATTTGCGGATGGTGAAGATGGAGCTGAGGTCCTCCTCCTCCTCCGGCAGGCCTTTCTGCAAGCGCTGAAGCTTCCTGAGGCTCTCGCTGCGTTGGTGCTTCATGGAGCGCACATGCTGGATCAGGTTGAGCTTGGCCTTGGTCGAGTAGTTGCACAGCACACAGTGGTAGTAGCAGGCATCACCCTCCACCGCGTTTTCGTGCTGCTGCAGGTGCTGTGGGAGGGAGAGAGAGATAGAGAAAGAAAAGGGAACACGGAGAAAGAGAGAGCGGAAAAGAGAGAGAAAGAAGTTATTGTAGATGGCAGATAGCTGGCTAGGCACCACCGACTCACTTTCACTCACACAGTTGGCAAATGAACAAATCAATTCCCAATCACAGCCCTGTTGTTTAACATCCAGACCTCTTCCACTTCAGGACAACTGTTTGGACTGCACACTTGTCTGTGTGAGTGTCTGTATCAGTGGGCTAACAGGACAGGAGAGGCCTGGGAGGCGCGCAAATCTCAGGGGCCCGAGGGCGGGCAGGAATCACATCAGCCACCCTTCAGAAGCCGTGGGTCTGCAGCCTCACAGACGGAAGGAAGCATTGATCCCCTTCACTCAACAGAAGCTTCCCGTCTCTGAAAAGGAAACTCCAAACATCTGCCTGTTTCACGCATGGGATACTAAATATTGATCATGGCGAGTTAAATCCTCGCTCTCTCGTAGAGAAAGGGAGGCAAAGCCAGCCGGTGGTTGAACAGGAGGGGGGGACTGAGTGCATTCTGAGAGAAAATGAAACATTCCACAACAGGAGGACAACCTTCAGAGGACAAGAAATCAGCATCAGTATTGACCTGTCAACCACAGCACTTCCTCCCAAGACTCCACAGCATGCCCGGTCCAGCCTGCAGCCCACCCTCCAGAGTGTCACAACATACGTAACGCCCCGTAGTGACACCATGCCACCACAGCCTTTCGTCACACCACCAAGCTCCGGTCTAATTACCTCCTGCATGGCTCAATCAATGATGTAAGGCCAACACAATATGGCTGCGCCTGGTGTGAGCAACAGAGTTATTGACTATTATCCTAAAGCATCACACTGATTGTTGCTGCATGTTTACAATAAAAGCCCCGGACTCGGTATGGCCACTTGTGTCACGCCTGTCATGTGTTGCTCTTATATCAAACACTGGAGCCTTGCTGTGGATTTCCATGGCTACAATCAATGCCAATCACCAAAAGTTTTCCTATAATCTTCTCAGCCCCCGTGTCTCCTTTTGGGCATGCCAAGAGAACAAAAAACTAATTGCGAATTGTAGTGTGGATATAATATGAATACATATAAACTTCTCATACATACATGGAAATCAAATGTTCAACATTAACACAATGAGGATGACTGATTTGCCATTTTAATCCAGGTTAAATGCACTAATGAAAATTAACCTGCAATAAAAAGAAGATAACTCCTCAAAACATAGACGGCAATGAAGACTGGGAGCTGAACAATTTGATAAAAATATCTAATTGCCATTTTTCTGTCAGATGTTGCAATTGTGATTTGATTTGCGATACAATCTGTTAAAGTCAAGCTTCAATGGAATATTCACTTTGTAACAGATTGAAAATATGTGACGGGACATTAATACATGAGGTACAGTCAAAAGAGTGACACAAGGAGGATGGTGTGAATTTGTAAAACCACCGACACGTTGGGCCTGGCTCAGACACATTGCCTTTCACATATTCTAAATTTCAACTTTTTCTTGCTAATTGTTTTGTTCAAAATTGCTATTTCAATTTCGATTTCAACTGTTTAGTCCTAGTTGGGGTATTATGTGTCCACTTTTATACAGCTCTGCATGTAAAGAGTCTAATCCTCTGTGCGTTCATTTACCAGAGATATCAGGCTTAGAATTACACTTCTAATAAAAGATCAGAAAACTGAAACATTCATCAAAAAGAAACTAAACCATCCTCCCTGCACTAGATGGCCTGTTTGGTTGGCTGGAAGACACAAAAGCAATGGAAACATTACACATTTAACCACATTACATCTAAATCAGGTGTTGACAGGCTGGTGAAAAAAAAAGTCATAACAATATTATGCCTGCCTAAAATGCTCTTGTCCCTTTCTCCTAATGTTTAATTTTCTAGCAATATTGTAATATTGCTATGGGGTTTTCTGGGCTATTGTGTTTCATTCTCTTTGGTTTCATATTTCTCACTTCTACACCTAAAATGTGCATTAAGACACCGCTTCCAGGAAAAGGAATAGGAGTTTTTTTTTCCCTTTGTGAGCCCCACAGCTCGGTGTAATAGAGTTATTAGGTGATTGTAAAAAGCTCTGTGCGCTCTCCTTTCTCGCCTCGTTTTAAGCCATCCATGATGTCATGAAGAGGTGTTTCTGGATATTGTGGGAGCCCTCCTCCTTCTCCTCCTTTTCCTCTGTGCACAAATATTGCATCAGAACTAAGGTAGAGAGAAATCTGAGAGACAGATTCAGTTATAGATGACACCAAATCAATCAAATTGCTCTTAGTCATAGCAGATGTCTCGAATTTAAAAAAAAAAAAAAAAAAAAGAGTTCTTGCCACAAATGACTCAAGGCTCCAAAAATCTACAAGGAGACGAGTTTTGAAAAAAAATGACAGCACCTGACCGAAACTTCAAAGCAAGTCTCATGAGGCAGAAAAAAAAATCCTGGGAGTTTTATAGTTTCCCATAAAAAGCGCAGGGTTTATATAGGAGTGAACCCGAGACTGCCTGCCCCAGAATCGGCCATAATTCACTATAAACCTGACTGGCCAGGAAGATGGGCTCAACAGGGCCAAAACTGGTCTGCCCCAGTTCTTGTAGCGCCGTCTACAATGTCAAACGGTTACACCTGTAAACCAACACTTTCACCATCTCTGCACTGGCCATGACCCAAAGCAGTCTGGGGCATTTCAGAGTCAGTGAAAGAGGGAGGAGATCAAACCAATGAAGAGTGAGGTGGTCCATGCTCATTCAGTATTCCAGGGAGGACTGAGGCAAAATTGCGTAGTGCATAGGAGCGCAGCATAGCTTGACCCATGAGAACAACAACCATCTGATCATCAGACACACAAACCTTCTCTAGCATTGATTCTCACTGGATTCCTTAGGAATTATCCATGAGACTCCTTGGATTATATCTAAAAGCACAAGCACAGTTTGGACACAGTACACTCGCAGGCTTCTTTGGTTCACACACACAGTCACACACACACACACACACACGCACTTTGAATGTGAAACATAATAATGCATGAGACAGGGCCTATGTCTGTTTCCTATGAACCTGCAATGAAGCCCCTAGTTGATAAATCACCTCCAACTGGAGTGCAGGAATTTGGCGGCTTAATGAAAAAGTCATGTTGGGCTGGGAGGAGTTGGTCTGCCTGGCTCAGGGGCTTCTAACCGCCCTATCAAGGCCCCAACAGGAGGGGAGCTGTGGAGCATAATGGGGGTGGGGGGATGGCTGGGTCAGCGGCATGGATTCAATACCACTGAACTGTCTGGAAATTTACAGCAGTTATATTGAAGATTCAGCTGAGCAAGTACAAGTGTCTGGCCGCCTATAATGCAGCGATGTACTCAACGGCAACCAGGAGACATGCTGCGTGGACGTGAATACGCTGAATGTGTGGTCTGATTTCGGGGAGTTTTTCCCATTTTTAATGATAGAGAGAGACAGGGTGAAAGCGGGTATAGAGGAGAGTGACATGCAGCAAAGGGTCTTGAGCCAGACTTGAACTCATGACCGCTGCTGGCGACCTGTGCCCACATGGTAACGCCTTAACTCAGCGAGCTATACGACGGCCCTTGTGGTCTGATTTAACAGATAAGTTCATAAAGGCACAGTTATCATAGGTATCTTTAAGTCATATTGTAGAAATGTTACAGTTTTCTAAAAAATATATATCCTAACTACCATTTTTATAGCTTTTAAAAAGACATTCTGCTGAAGGGTCCAGTTCTAAGCTTTGTTTTATACTGTGGTGATTTTCATAGTCTAAAAAAGCAATTTCAAGCCTCTCTCTTCCGTGGAGCACCTTGTCTCTTGCTGTGGAGGCTGAAGCAGTGCTCTGTGCTTTTTCAGGTAAAGAGGGACAGGGGCGGTGTGGGCACCACCCCATCCTCTCTCTCACAACTCTACAGTGCACCTTGGCCTCTGAGTGGGCAATACATGGCTGTATCAGTTTCACCACCCACCCAGAGCACTGCATACATCTGCATTTCCATCCACTTAAATGCAAAGTAAAAGTGCACCTTTAACACAAAACAGTGTGGTTGCAGAGAGAGTCCAGCTTGCACAAGATGGAGGTGGGTATTACTGGAAGGGTGGAAGGGAGACAGAGAGCCGGTAATTCCAAAGAATGGCTCCCAAAGGAACCGTATAATACAGCATGTACACGCAACAAACACATACAAAAGTATAGACAAAAAGAGCATCAGAAATGTACACACACAAACATGCACAAAAGCACATACAGACACACACACACACACACACACACACAGCCACATGCCATTATGATCATACCCTAATTTCCACCATTAAATTTGGCAGTGCTGTTAATACAAAATTAATGCATTAAAACAGATGACTATCTGTGAGCTAAATAGCTATCAATTCTAAGAGAGCTGCCAAATTCCCTCTATGAGAGAGCCAGTGAGTATCTGCTTGGATATTGCTTTGTAATTGTCTCCCTGATTCTCGGCACTAAAAGCTCTCGTCTGTGTGTGTGTGTGTGTGTGTGTGCCCGTGCATAGATGAG
>OMNN01100124.1:0-10449 GCA_900302755.1 Chromis chromis | reverse complement strand
GGGGTGCTTGGTTTGGACGGCACTCAGACTTCGAGGTTGCTAAGCTGGCTACATAGAAATACTGTGTCCAGATGTAAACAAACTACTTGATGGTCCACATATCACTTACAGCTCATTGGTTAATTGTCTCTGAGCAGGGTAGTGAAACTTAAGCTGCAGGCAGTTCTTGACTCTAATCCTTATGATGAAGTGCAGAGGTGGTTTCACATATACAGTAGTTATGATCAATGTTTCTAATACCACTGTGTTGTGGGAATATTCACGCGTTTTTTTCCAATCATTTTCATAGGATTTTCTATAACAGAACCATTACATATAGCTGCCATTATTCGGTACATCTGTGAAATGTAGTGCAATCCAACATAACAGCTCTGCCATAAATTCTACTTTTGAAAAGCTTGTACATTTTCCGTTTTTGGAGATGTCATCCAGAAGCTGATAATTGAACTTTGTTTATTACTGATGTCAAGCAGTAATAAGCTGTGGTGCTGTACAGGACTCAATAAGATGTTTCTAATATTTTGTGTTCCCCAATAACATACATGAGGGGGGCAGAACATTCTAGTTGCCAGTGAGTGATTTTACTTCAGATTATACAGAAAGTCTAAATCAGGGGTCTCAAACTGCATTCCTCGAGGGCCACTATCCTGCATGTTTTAGATGTGTCCCTCTTCTAACACACCTGATTCAAATGATCAGGATCGTTATCAGGCTTCTGCAGAGCTTGATGATGAGCTGATCATTTGAATCAGGTGTGTTGGAAGAGTGGCCCTCGAGGAATGCAGTTTGAGACTCCTGGTCTAAATAGTGTTCAGATGTTGCACATCCAAGTATAATGTAACATTATATGCATTATAAGAACAGCAGCATGAACAAGCAAATGTGAATTTTGTCTACAGGTAAGCAGGCAGTTAAAAGTATATGGAGAGCAAAGTGTCCAGTATTACTTATGTACTCCTGTTAAATTTACCCTTTTTATAAAGTAATTTTTGGGGAGTTTTTCCCATTTCTATTGAGAGAGACAGGGTGAACGGGGGTATAGAGGAGAGTGACATGCAGCAAAGGGTCTTGAGCTGGACTCAAACTCATGACCGCTGCTGGCGACCTGCGCCCACATGATAACACCTTAACTCAGTGAGCTATACGGCGGCCCAAATTGACCCTTTTTAAAGGAAAAATAAATGAATAGTACAAACTTGTATTCCTCCTTCAAGAAAAATGAAGCTTTAGTTCAGAATGTAAAAACTAATAAAATACTTTTTAATGCTTTAATTTAGCGAAGTGTCTTTTTAACATCTTCAGTGCCTCAGATTGCGTATCCCAGAATGCATTATTGGTAAAGAAAAGGGAAACACCTTAGGCCGTCACTCCATCACAGGCAGCCCAGATGGATGATCCTGCGTTCACATGAAGGGCCAGTTAAAGTCTGTCACAATCATTAAAACGCTAAGCAAAGAGACACCTGAGGGACACATTTACCTTTTGTTTTTATAACATTAAACCTGTTGTTGCATTACATTACTGCACAGCTATTTGAATAGGATTATTATTATCCTTTGCACATCTTAAGCTGTCATTTTGCACATTTTCATGGGAATAATTCTGACATCCCTGCACACTGTAATCATTTTTATTAGTTTTTATCACTTACAATCCCTTAGATTTGCTATACTTGCTGTTTAAAGACTTGCAACACTTGCTTTAAAAAAAAAAATCTGTCCTTTAAAATTTTGTACGTTTAATGTTATGCACCAAAACACTGTTGGCACTAAAACTGATTCTGATTGTGATCCTGATTTTGACTGACATGCTTTTCCTACTTTTGGCCACAAACTGTATTATCTAGTAGTTCTTCTGATGTTTTCTGAAGGCTTCGGTCAGTGGTAAACCTTTACAACTTTTGCCTCTCGTTTTCCTTCCATGCAAGGTGCAGACCTGCTTACTGGAAGCAACTTGGGGTTTAGAGTCTTGACTTATAGAATGGCAGCCCTCAAACAGCTTACTTACTAGAACAACTGAACGGAGCGCAGAGAAAAACATGTGATCTATGTTTCCTGTTCCAGGAGGTAAAGCTGATGTTCCCTGGAGCTCAGCGCATGAACAGAGGAAACCATGAGATTGCTGCTCTGGTGCGAGCGTGCAAAGCCAACAATGTCACAGATCTCGTCATTATGCATGAAACAAGAGGACAGCCAGGTATGGTTGCATACTTCAGTCTTCTGATTTTTTTTCTCCTATTTATGGCATTTGATCGGTCTCTGTGACTTTGCCAGGTAGTCCTTCAAGGGGTGTTTATAGGAACTACATTAACTTAACGAAGCAACCACCAGTAGTGCCTCAGTTTCAGACCACATATACACATTTTTATTAGGACGCGCTGTGTGGAATTCAAGGCTGCTTATGGAGGGTCGTTGTAAACAAGCAGGCTTCTAATGTACATTCAGTGTTACCCTAGAACACACTGGGTGTAACCTTGAGGTCTAACACACTTGCTGAATTAATTTCCTTCCTCATCAAACATTAGCAAAGCAAAAAACAGTTTTTGAGAATTTGAGCCCGGGTGTTTACATCATGTACGTGTTAAGAAGAAATGGATACACTGATCACTGGTAAAAACTGGTAGCAAGGCTGAGTGGTTGCATCATATCCAGGTCTATTAATACATCCATGGTTTACATTAGTTGTATGTTTGCGAGCCTGCAGTCGTCTTCTTCACTTCCTTTGTTAGTGCACTGGCTTGATTCCAAGTGTGTTACCACCACCTGATGGTACTTTGTTGACCCACAATGATTTACATAAAGGGAAATAAGCAGCTGCTCATAACTGGAAACGATTAACTTCAACTGTGGAAGGTGACAAGGATAGGAAGAAGCACCAAGGATAATGCAAAAGTCATTTATTTTGTTTGGACAAATTTGTGTTCAATTCTAGCAGTGGCATTTCAACCTTGCAGTATGACTGACGTCTGTCAGCAAGCATGTTGCAACTTGATTGATACTCCTGGGTTGAATCTATACATAGTCTATGCTGTAGCCTATGCAAATGGTGTACAACATACATATGTACAGTGTTGGTGTGTTAATCGCTCTACAACTACAAAAACACTAGTTGGTTTCTGTGTTGTTGTGTTAAGTTTCTTCATCTACTTCAAACTATGGCAACTAAGACGGAGCACATCATGTTGGATTTGCAGCTATTGTACAACTGTTACTTTTACTAAAATGACTGCAACACAAGCCTGTGTATTAGTCTGACCACACACGTTTTAGTATGGCACAATTAGTTGGTTCATGACAGTTAATCATTTGCTTATTGTTCTATCTACAGCCATGCCACAACCGTTCAAAAACTATGTAAAACTAAATTGAAACATGCTGTGTTCTGTGAAACTGAACTACATTGAGCACAGAAAAATGGCACATGGAGGTCTGATTGATTAACTTTCTTGTTCCTGTGTATTTACAGATGGCCTGGTGGTGTGCCACTTGCCATTTGGACCCACGGCTTATTTCACACTTTACAACGTGGTAATGAGGCACGATGTTCCAGACATAGGCACCATGTCTGAGGCATACCCCCACCTCATTTTTCACAACTTCACCTCGCGGCTCGGCAAGAGGGTGAGTAAGCGAGTGCTGGACCTTGCATTGTACGCATGGCATTGATATTCTCTTTCACCACTTTGCGTACGACTAATTAATTCTGCTCGCACAGGTATCCAATATCCTCAAGTATCTCTTTCCAGTGCCGAAGGAGGACAGTAGGCGTGTGATCACATTCGCCAACCAAGAGGACTTCATCTCTTTCAGGTCAGTTTTAAAGTACTCTCTCAGAGTGTATGTCATACAGATGTTTTGTTATTTGGGGCAAAAAGTACTGAGATGAATTAATTATTTTATTTTATTTTTTTTTACAGACATCACACATATAAGAAAACAGACCACAAGAATATAGAGCTGACAGAAGTAGGACCCAGGTTTGAAATGAAATGTAAGTATAGATTTTTCACTGTCTAGCTTCACCCAGTCTAAAATAACAACAGTGAAAAACACTGGAAGTTGCTAACACAATTATAATAGCTATTAAAGAAGCTTAACTGCTATAACAGCACTGTGGATGTAATATGTACAATCGCAGTGCCAATAAGCCACTCTTCAGCAAGAGCTGAAACTGAAAATATATTAAGGATGAGCTACTAATGTAGGATGACATGTGTTCTTCTGTTTAGTGTACATGATCAAACTGGGCACCCTGGAGAACGAGAGCACCGCAGACGTGGAGTGGCGTCACCACGCGTATACGCACACCGCTAAGAAAAGGAGGTTCCTCAGTGTGCAATAGGAATCAACCAAGAAATTGTAAAGTGTAAACAAACAATCGTCAAAAACTGTGTTTTTTATAACTACAGGAAGTCTTAAAATGTGGTGGATGTAAAATGACAAGTGAGGTTTTGTCAGAGGAGTAACAAATATGAGAAGATGTGTGATCAGAAGGGTGGACTATGAAGCAAGAGTAATGGGTTACTGAGTGTGTGTGTTGAGCCTAAAGCCAGACTTTTACAATGTCAAGAAGGTTGCTCTCTTTTAACCTGCAACCAACTGATGCTTCACAGCTAACCTGTTCCAGAGACGGGGATTTATATCAGCTGAAAGGGGTCCCACCCTCTCACCAGTTCTTTTCCTCTCTATGAGATGAGATCATCTGTACGACCCGATCAGTAACAAAGACCTAATGCATACTGTATGGAGTGTATTACAACTGTTATGTTACTTTGTAATAAAATGTTTCTATATGATCTTCAGTGTCTCCATGGTGTTTTATCTGACTCATAGTGACATGTCCAACCTAAAAAATATGCAAAGTGTAAGATTTTGAATAGCTAAAGTATATGAATAGCAATGCAAGTCTGTTTTCATCATCATTCATTCAGTTATTAGTTAAACGTGGAGTACACTGAGATATGGGAGCCTCCTTGACAGTGTAGCAGAGGAACATGATAACAGATGTTGGCACATAAGAAGCTTCAGTAACAAAATATTAAAAGATAAACTTTATTCATCCTTCAAAGGTAAAATGTACATGTTACAGGAGCTAGATAGACAGGCATGGAAGAAGCACAGAAGCACAATAGGTTAAAAATAAAGATATAATAAACACAATGTACACCTTTTACATGTACAGACGAGGCATGAGGAATTCACATATTGATATGTACATGGCATGATGGATACTGTACCCAATTGAAGGACACACTTGGTAGAATTGTACTTTTATACAGAATAGTAGTGCCACATTTTTGTTACTGCAGTCAAAAAGTTGAGACAAAAGACCAGAGTCAACATGATGTTATCACATGAGAACACTGTTATATGTTGTTGTTGAGCTATATGAAGAAATATTTTTTTAATGTTTTTACATCTACAGAGCTATAGGGAGAAAAGTGGTTATGAGAATTATGTTGCACTTGAATGCTGCAAAGAGAAAACAGTGATAAGAGATGTTAAACTGGAAAAGATAAAAAGAGAATGACAGTGTTACATAATGACAATTCTTGCACATGAAGGGCCGTGAAGAGAAAACAGTGTTACAATACAATATTCAAAAGGCAATGTTAGTAAAATAATAAAAATATGAATTAGAGTATTTAGTTTAGTTTTATAAACAAATGACTCAACTAAAACAAGAGGACCTAGAAGTAAAATAAGATTACTTTTTTTTTTAATGCCCCATGGATAAAAATTCTGTTCTGACTGTTCTGCAGGTTATTCCACTTTTCAGGTGTACAGGGTATAAAACCGGATTTTCGAAGCTCACTAAAAACAGCCAGCACTTTGTACATTGTAATTATTTATGTGTTTTATTGGGAATAGTAGCTAGTGCTACATTCTTGTTTCAAAACGCGTACTATAGTTCATCTACATGACAGTGTACCCGCAGCTCCCACCTCTTACGTGTACAGCTGTTGTTGTCCAATGAAAGAGCGCAGCTCCAGGAATGAACCAATGAAGACGGAGCATCATGGAGGTTTTCCGCTTTCCCCGAACTTCTTGACAGATCCGACTTCAGATTGAGAGAATTCAAGATGGCTGCTACAGGTGAGAGTTTAACTTTTATCCAAACTGCTTTATGACGGAACCCGGTCTTGATGTTGTTGCGTTAAATGTACAGCGATAGCAGGATCGTGCTGTGGGAAGCATGCCAGTTTAATAAGCTACGGTTCTGGGGAAGACAACAGAAGTAGCAACAAGCTGGCGCGGTGGTAAACCCCCTAACGTTAGCAGGCTAACACTAGCATTAAAGCTGTTCACAGTAAAGTGAGCTAGTCACTGAGGGAGCCACATAATCTCCTCTCACGCTCCAGACAGCACTTAGCTAGCCACCTAGCAGGTCGATCTGCTAGGAATTTACGAAAGCTTTATTAACTTTGCTTCGTTGGCCTTATGTCGCCATTGTTACACGTCTTACTTACACAGCACTAACTACACTTTAAAGTAGTTTGCTAGTTAGCCAGAGTCGTTTCACTGGCGCCCCGAGGAACATGGCCTCCCCAAACTGGAAATGTCATATTGCATAGCAGGCAAATCCCATGCTAACGGCAGCTAGCATAAGCATCATGGGAGTAGTTAGCAAGTTTGCTGGTTTGGAACTTTGACTGGCAGAGCTTCGTTTCAGGATAAGTTCGATACTCGGCGTGGCAAATGTTGGATTATATAATTTAGGGTAAGTTAATGCTTATTCTGCTCTTCGGTGTAAACACCGTTGTTGTTTCTGCCGCTAAGTTAAACAGATGTAAGCTAACGTTCATAACCGGTACGTGTGGCTCTGTGGTTTATCGCTAGTCACTATTTAACACTATTTATTTTTTCTAAAGCATATTTTACCAACAGCAGAATGACTAACAACACTTGACGATTTTTTTCGGGTGTGTTTGGTGCATCGGGTGTTGTGCTAAAAAGTGATCATCTGCCCAAAACTGATTGCCACCCGCGGAGCAGTTATATTATAGCCCATAGAAAAATCGGGAAAGAGATAATGTCTCTTTTGTACACATAAACCCCATCTGCAAATCATATTACAGTCTAGACACACCAAACACATACAGCCTAAACATCAGAAGCGATAATATAAGTTTGCCTATAATCTAGGGATGATTATTTTTATTGGTGTCAATTATTTTCTCATTAATCAATAACTTGTACGTCTATAAAATATCAGTCAGTGTTTCACAATCAAGTATCAAAACAGTGGGCGATTCATTTAATAGTTGATAACTGACTGATTAATGGTTGCAGCTCTAGTGTAATGTTAAATGTCAGGCCTGATTACACTATAAACTGCACATCTTTCCATTACAGATACAAGAAATGTTAAAGTTTCACTGAAGCCCACTGGTGCTGTCACCGCAGACTAAAGGGTTGATGTATTTGCATGTTATGACTGTTTGATCCAGATAAAACCAGCGGTAGACAGATGTAAACTGATAATCAGGTTTAGGCAGGCGATTCATTTTTGGCATGACGCTGGCATCATATATACACCAAGCAAACAGTCATTTCACTAATGCTATTTCTAAGTGTTTGTTCTGCTTGCTCTCCAGGAAACTAGTGATTCTTGTTATGCAAGATATGTAACTTAGCAATCTGTGTCCAGCTCCAGCATCCAGCCTCTTAGTGAAGCTGGTCACCTGCTCTGTTCCCAATGCAAAGAAGGACAGAGTTGAGAGAGTAGAGATACTTCACCCCTCACTCCCATCCCTCTTCATTACTCATTTAATGCTGTTATTATTTATATTTTAATAGCCATTAACAATTAAAATCTGTCAGTAACCACAACGCTTTACTTTGTCCACATAACTTGTGGTTCTGCAATTTGGCAGGTGCATTATTGTTATTCTGTACATTGACGATGTAAATCTAGACAGCAGTTGAAGTACTGGATAGATTTGTACAGCTTTGCTTGTGTTTGTGCTGTTTAGCTGTATGTCATTCAGAACTGTGTTTGTAAAATAATGTACATGGTCAAGATTGCTTGAAAGAAGCTTTGTGCATTAGGTTGGATTCTTCCAGTTACTTTGTTAGGATGGGCATCTACCTATCTATTTGTGGCCATACCGCCTTGTAGATGGCCGATCCTGTCAGATCTCGGAAGCTAAGCGGGGTAGGGCCTGGTCAGTACCTGGATGGAAGACTGAGAGGGAACACCAGGAAGCCTGGGTGAATGCAGTGTGAGAGTGAGTGGGTGGTGGTGGTCGGAGGGGCCGATGGAGCAGATTGGCAGCCTCGCTTCCATCAGTCAACTCCAGGACAGCTGTGGCTACATATGTAGCTTACCACCATCGAATATGGAGTGAATGAATAATGCAATGTAAAGCGTCTTTGAGTGTCTAGAAAAGTGCTATATAAAACCAATGCATTATCATTATTGTTATTACACCCCCAGGCCATGGTAGAATTACATCACTGTATTTACATGAGGTACACTGTGTCTGAATTGAAAACGTTTATGTTGTTGCAGGTTCTAAGTAAAGGGCTAACTCCTCTAAATCCTGCTGTGCATGAAGCTCTCCTGAGGTTGTGGTGTCTCAGTGCTGTGTCCCCCAGCTCCTCCTGCTTTTCATCATGTCCTCCACCTCCTCCTCCTACTCCTCCTCAGGGGAGACCAGTCCGGAGGATGTACCCAGAGGTGGGGGCACCATCCGAGTCTACCTCCCCAACAAACAGAGGACAGTGGTGAGATGTTTGACTCTATACTTCTCTTGACCATTGCTATAGGGTCTTGTTACAGAAACAAGTTTTTACATCAAATAAACTCCAAATCTGACTATACAGTGAATTGTTTAGAAGGTGACAGTTGACATTTACCATCTCTGTGAAAACATGTTCTAGCACTTTTGGTTGTAAGTGTAATTCCTCACACAAAACGTGACATCTTTCACAACATGTTAACGAGTAAGCTAGTGGACAGTTGGTATCAAGTTTCACAGATGGTGCCTGCCACCATCCTCACTTTACTGGACTTGCTAGTCCTATCAGACATAGATGTCATGTTTTCATACTAACAAAAATAGCTGTTAAATTGTCCTGTCATGGTGTCATTGTGCTAAACTGTCACATTAGTGGTAGTTATGATTGTGCATGGCAGTGTGGATGTCTCTGTGAAATTGCCATAAGTCTAATGTCCAATCTTTACCTCGCAGAACAACTATACACTCTGTAAGACCTACATACATGTCAAGTTTTTGTGCCCTTGAGGAAAACTGCAACATTCATTTCATATAAAATGCTTGCATTGTGGAAATGTTATGTTCGAGGATACTTTAAACAGTTCTGGGCCTCACAAAAACACTAATGTTTGAAGCAATCACAGAAAAAAGGAGAGTAAAGCTTCTTCCTTGTAGGGATTGTGAAGCTTGAACATCTATTCGACTATGTTGAAAAATAATGCAAGAACAATCTTTCTCCTGTGACATTTTCTTGTGAGGCTGAGAACTTTTTGAAGTCCCCTCGTAACTGTTATTGCTAAATAGATATGTAGATACATGCATCAGTTCATGTAGTCTTATTATCCATCAAAGAACACAGTCATACATGAGCATTGAACTTCTAAATACTACATTTAGTCAGGAGAACTGTACTGGCTGAACAAGGTCCTGCCAAACCAACCCTTGGCTAAGCTCTTACTTTTTCCTCCTTGGCTTTTTATGCAAAATGAACAGACATACAACACGACTGCATGAACCAAATCTGTTTTGTATTACCGTGTTAGAAAAGCACACATAATTGTGACACAACTTGTGTGGTAATATCACCATTGAACCAACAGCTGTGGCTGACTTACATCCTACACTGTCATCTATAAGAGGTTTGTTGTGGTCAGAACAGGAATGTAACATTGTTATTTGTGGGAGGGGAGAGCAAAGGGATCTATACACTGGATTGAAGTTCTAGTTTACTGGAAGTTCTCTGTCACAACATTGATATCTGTAATGTCAACATTGTGCGGCTGTCGTTTTTGCTTACCAGTACTGTCAGTATGCCTCCATGTTACCTGTGTGTATCTGGCTAATGAATGTCATTACAAAGTCACATTTGTTCAAATATGGGTCTGTTCTCAGGTCAACGTCCGCCAAGGGCAGACTGTGCACGAGAGTCTAGATAAAGCGCTCAAAGTGAGAGGCCTAAGCCAAGACTGCTGTGCTGTATTTCGCCTTTTAGAAGGGTAAGATTGCGCTATTGTCTGCTGAATGTCCTCCCACATCATATAGGGATAATAGGTTGCATTCCTCATCGCCTACAGAAAAGACTGAGAGGCAACAGCAGACAATTGTCATAAGTCTCATTTCTACATGTTGCGCACACACACACACACACACACACACACACTCGAAAACACACACGTGCACATGCAGATACAGCCACTGTCCTGCACTAAACCATGAGTCCATGCATA
>OMNN01100123.1:85015-100871 GCA_900302755.1 Chromis chromis | reverse complement strand
CAAACAATTTCTTTAGGTGTGAGAAAAAAGTAATTGGGGGTGGCAGTGGGATGTTCTGAAACAGATAAAGAAGCTTGGGCATTATGTTTGATTTAAGTATATTGATTCTTGCTATAAGCGATAAACCAATTGCTATTTAATACAATTCAATGATAGGTTTAGTACTGAGATGAGAGATATAGTAAAAAGAAGATGCTTTATTGTCATTGTACACAGGATACAACAAAACATTGTTTGAGGCAACCCCTAGTAGCAGTTGCATGTGTGCAAGTGTGTGTGTCAACAGTGCAAATAAAGTGTATAAATAAAAAAAGGTGGTGATGTGTTGGACTGAATTATACTGAGAAGCACAACAACAGCTGAAACACACACAGATCAGCCACAACATCATGACCACTGACAGGTGAAGTGAATAACATTGATCATATTGGTACTATGTGGTGTTCTGCTGGAAAACCTTGGATTTTGGCGTCCATGTTAATGAGACTTAGACACCCAAATAAACATTGTCCCAGAACAAGCACACTCCCTCATGCAAATGGAAATCCCAAATGTCACTGGCCTACCCCCGTAGGAAAATGCACCCCACCACATGGCAAAAACATCAAACAATCAGGAACATCTTGAGGAACATGACAATGGCCCAAGATGTTGATTTGCCCTCCAAACTTCCTAGACCCCATTCTGATCAAGCATCAACAGGATGCAGTGGAACAAGTTTGATGGAGGCCCCACTGCATAACCAGAGTACCCAAAGGATCCACTGCCAACGTCCTGGTGCCAGACCCCATAGGACACCCTGAGAGGTCCTCTTGTACATGCCCAATGGTTCAGAGCATTTCTGACCACATAAGGGGACCAACACAATATTAGGCAGGTGGTCATAATGTTATGCCTGATCGGTGTATATTTGAAGTCACCTCTCTATGACTTTTAACATTAGTTATAGGCATCTTTAAAGTAGACTTTATGACAGAACAGTTGTATTAGACTGCATCAGAGTGTACAAATGTACCAAACAAGGAGGAAACTCAGTACACAGCACATAGCACACTGTAGGAGAGCTTCACTCAAACCGTAAACAATAATACAGTTCGAGTTTAGGCAGGTCAGTTGTGGAAGAACTGAAAGACTCCCGCCAATAACGTCCTTAAATAACTATGATGTTGTGACATAAAAACACTGTAGCTGTTACAAATGTACTGTAAACAGATGTAACTTAATCTGTATGTAGAACAGCAGCTCTGTGGGTCACAGCAGGTTCAACCCTGCTGTCTGCTTCCCTCAACACTGGACACACACAACACTGAGGCTGCTGAAGGCTTCAGGCAACGGAAAAACATCTCTAAACAGCCTAAATACAGCGCTAACATACATATTCCGTCGACTCTGGAAGTTCGAGTGAGATACTATGTAGTCGGTAACGGTTTAGTGTGCTTAAAAATGTCTAATTTACAGTTTATACACAGCGTAGCAGCGTAAGGAATTAGAATTTACCTCCATTAGGAGACGCCATCTTCAGAATAAACACGTGACAAACGGCGACCAATGGCAACGGCCGCACTTTCAGTTGACGTGTAGTTGTAGTTCACAGAGCGGCCCCTAGGAGGCGCCGTGTGACGGTCAGAGCAGGAACCAACATCAAGGTGAACCAGAGATGTGTGAGCGGGGTTAGGTGTCATTAAACTGACAGCATATTTTCAGTCAGTATGCAAAACCATACTCTATTAGCGACATGAAAAAAGTTATTATAGCTGCAAGTCAAGCAATCTATTTTATAGTGTTCTAGTAATTTAATAACTTATTAACTGATTTATTCTTAATGGGTATACACATATTCCTTATTTTTTAATGATGCAGTGGCAGATTTTCAGAAATAATTAAGGGTATTTTACACTTTTCTGCATTTTACCCTAAGATGTGAATAATTCATACTGAAGTTCTTATATTTACATGGAACAAAATTTCTGGACAGTACATAAATTAAGGCTCAAAGATAAAAAATTAGACCAATCACAACTGATAGAATTATTTTTTTTATGGTTTTACATGACTTTTGGGCTAAATAAACGTGCCATTTAACATGTTTCTTGGATAAAATCTTTTGTGTCTGTAGATTTTTTTACAAATCTTCATCAATTACCTTTTTATCTCCTGTTACTGTATTTGTCTTGTGCTATTTATGTGAAATTAATTGTTATTTTCAGTTTTCTTTAACAAAATAATGTTGTAAAGAGATACGTAATCTTAGTTAGGTCATTGTTGAACATTCTAATCAATTCCATGACCTAGCAGGCCATTTTCACTCTGTGTTTACATATATTTAATAGCTATGCTGGAGTATAAAACCATAGAAGCTTAGATATATTGATGGTAAAATACTAAGAGGAAAGTGAAAAGCATACTGATAAACTGGACTGATGGATATATGCATTTAGAAAAGTTTGAAGGAAAGTTGATTCATGGGTCAGTTACATCTTGTGACACATGAAATAAAGAGTCACTATGTGAAGTCTGAAAAGAAGCTTTGATAAGGATGTTCTGTGTGTGCTTCATTGTTGATGTTTTGCCAGCCTCAACATTCAAATCAAGATATACCAAAAACAAAGATTTATGGGGTTTAGATGTAAACAAAAGCCTGGGAAGATAAGAATAATAATCTAATATTAAGCTAACCTTTATTGATCCCCTTGGGGAAATTCCTTCTCTGCATTTGACCCATCCTATTCAAAGTTAACCTTAACTGTACATATTAGGAGCAGTTGGCTGCCGCGGTGCAGCCCCCAGGGAGCAGTCAGGGGTTAAGGGCCTTGCTCAAGGGCCCACAGTGGTGATGACTGGGACAAGCAGTCGCTCTCACTTTCCCACCTCAACCTCTTGTCGTCTGGGGGCTCGAACCGGCGACCCACCAATTACAAGTTCGCTTCACAAACCACTAGGCCACCACTGCCCTATGATCACATGTGATGTGGTGATGCAGCTCATGACAGAAGGAGAGAATCAGGTCATAATCATACTTTGGGGGGACCTATGATGCACGATGGACAGGGTAAAGAATCTTAAATAAGTTGATGCTTTCGGTGGCAACTTCAGTTTACGTCGAGACCAACTCAGAGTAATTCGGTCAGTGTGGTGGTCAGATTGTTATGTCAGTGTACAGGAGAAATAAAGAGTACAGCTTTCCCATAGCAGTTTGTGTTTTAAACTTAAGCTGTGTTCCAAGGTAGAAATTTTCTCCACAAAATTTAAATACGAAATACTGTTTACATGAGCACAAGCAAGCACAGAATACAAGAATATTATTGTTTATTGACCACACTGAAATGTAAACACTGAGAGTCAGTAGCCATCGCATAGTGTAAAAACAGATGCCATTACTGGACAGCACTAATGGCTAGGTACAATACCAAAATACCATCACTAAGATCAGGACAATCGCTAATGAAAATACAGTCTCTGATAACTTGTGACTACATGAGAGAGTTTTAAAATTCACAATAAGTGACATGCAGCATTTAAACGTTTCATATTTACTTTCTCTAGTTCATTTCAGGCACTTTAGCTTATTATTGTGAAATACAGTACACCCTATGTCCAGTAAGGAAGTTGTGTTGTGAGTTAAGGCAGCCTGGTGAGGATTAAAGTCTCGATCTTTATTCTCATACACTCAACAACACTTTGATTCAGGTCCTGTCTTATCAAGCACTCTTCATACATGATAAACTACAACACGTGGAAATGCTGGCACACAAATACTCAGACTCAGATAGTACCTTATCTATGCTTAAACACTCTTAAGTCCACACATCTGTCCCTCATATTAAAAGCAGTTGGTATACATCACATCATTAGTGTCATCTTCAGGTAAAACTGACTAGAACTCCCAGGAGTCCATCCACTTCAGGCCTGCCATGGTGCTGCCCGGCTCGTGTGCTAGAGGACCCGTCATGCCGTAGGACAGTGGGCTGAACAGGTAGAAACTGATGGAAAGAAATGGATTACAGTGAGTTACACAAAGTAAAGGAAGCGCTTTTTATTCTTGTGTCAAAATGTGCTTTGAGATCTAAAATTGAAACAGTAAGAGGTTGGTGAGAGTCTCTCAGCTCCTTTAAGAAGTAAACCTCAACTGCTGCAACACATACGTTTTGTTTTTCGTGTAAGAGATGTGGTTGTTGGTAAAGCAACAGTTTCACATTTTGGGTAATGTAGATTTGCTTTCTTGCCGACTTAGATAAGAAGATTGACACTATTCTCATGCTTCTACGCTAAATATAAAGCTATAAAAACAAGTGTTTTGTATAGCTTAGCATTAGAGCTGGAGAACAGGCAGCCTGGCTGAAAAAAATCTGTCTCTAAAGTCTACTTATTAATGAGTGACATTTATGGATTGCATGGAAATAAAATATAACATGTTAAAAACCTGCTGGCTACAGCTTAATATTTTATTAGTCATGATAGTGATATAAACTTCTTAATAATCTCTCTGGAAGAAAGCGAATTTGGCTAATTCCAAATATGTTGAATAATTCCTCTAATAATACCATCAATAACACTTCTACCTACATCAGACAGAATCTGTTTTTTGGAGCTACTCAAAGGCATACTGGGACCATCAAGGGAAAGTGGGTATAAAATGGTGGCATAATGACAAGAAACCTCATTAAATGCAGTAGAAATCACACAGCTGAGATATATTATTTGTGACAGTGTAAGAATGAAATAGTACAAGATGTGTCTTCACAGTACTCTGCCAGTCAGCTCACCTGTAAAGGACACTAAACAGAAGGACCATCTGTCCGACTCTCTCCAGCCAGTCAGAATAAGGTGGTTGGAGTAGGAGGTCAGCACTGTTCAACAAGATGTCTATTGTAATTCCTGTGGCAAACAAACAGAAACCAGAAACTTGTAAACAACATTTCTGATTTGCCTGTATCAAATTCTAACACTGTTGGCTCCCATCAGACAAAACTGAAGCCCCCTGTTTCATGTACAACTGTTGCACCTTTATTCCGCCTTAAAAGTACAGAGATGGAATTGGGGGGGCACTGTTGTGGTGCCTTTAGGCTGGCAGCGAAGGTAGTCACAAAGCCGTCAGTTTCATAATGAATGCGCAAAGGCAGCATAAACTAGGGAGCTCTTCTTAGTGGCTGTAGAGCACAATCTTAGTGTGACAGGGGCTTGAGACAAGTGTGCCCCCCCCCCCAACAATTCCAGTTAATGTTAATGGATTTTGTCATGTCTATTAATAGTTCTAGTCTTTGTGGAGATTTGGAACAACTCCCATGGTGCTGTGGGGGATATAAACATGTGACATAGGCTGTATTCTACATTGCATAGTTTTTGTTTTTACTTTAAGTACGTACTATAGCTGTATATAGTTGGGACATACAATTTCATCCTAATAATGAGCCCTAAACTTTGACCTTTGCAGTCTGGAGTGCAGAAGAGCTGTCATCTGTCTCTGTGCTCTTTGCTGCTTAAGCTTATTTATACTTGCGAGCAGCACTTTGACATATAGATGAAACTGTGCAAAGGATTGTGGGTCAGAATGGCCAGAAAAGCATGCTGGCTTGCATATTACAAAATCTGACTATATGTAATAGGATATCCTGGTATTTTTGGCATACAGCATTTGACATACTATGTACTGGGACGTACTGAATCTTTTCTGGCGTACTATATAGTATGGAAGTATGGATATTGGAATGACCCATAGTGTGGGCTACAACCTGCACCATTAGAAGAGAAAAAATATGTGCATTTTGTCTTCATACTTAGATCTGACTTAGTAATGAATTCATACAGGAATGCAATTTTTGAGGTAAATTGTGGCAATCTGATGAAAGTGCCTTAATTGCTTTTCATCTCATTCCGTATGAAAATGCAGCATGACCCAGGGTCTGAAAACCACTGCTCTGTATATTAGAGGCAGGTAAAATGCTGTGGGGTTTGGTACCTGTTAGCATGCTGCTGAAGAGCATTGCAGGGAAGTAGTGATGATAGTAGAGGACACGGCCCATAGTATAGAAAGGTGCATAGTGAAGCAGCCATCCAAGGAGCAGCAGTCCTCCTCCTTTCATAAGCACATGAGCTTGCTCTGAAACAGAGCAGCGTACAGGACATTTATTGATGTTTAAATCATCTTTTAACTGCTGCTAATTAGACGGTACACAAAAACATAGCGACTCCCCTGGCAATAATCATACCTATTCTTTTTGGGCCCAGTGAAAAACCTCTTTGGATGGTAATAGACGCCACTGCCACCATGATGAGATACAACCCCAAACTGGCCAGATTGACCCACCAGACCACCTGGAAAGAGAATATTTATCCGTGAGGGTGTTAATCTGTGTTGGACGGAGGAGACAGGAAAATAAAGCAAGATTAAAAAGACTTACGGGGTTTCCCAGCAGGTAAACACGATACTCTGTTTCATTCACTCCTGAAAACCTCAGTCCCTTCACAAAAACAAACCAATAACATTTTTAATTTAAAGTAGTTAAGCATTCAATTAGAATTTTACATGAATAAACTGTATACCATAGATCATTCAATGCACCTGGTAGTTGATGGGCCAGTGCCAAGGTTTGGAGTTCATTTCATTGTCTTTGGGTTTCAAGCCACTATTACCCTAAAAAGACACATTTATTAAAATTTCAACAGGCAAATTTTAACTATACACATACTTTAAGAGTTGATTAGTATTGAACAGTTACTTACTCTTATCATAACTATGTGGGACTCCAGTAAGATTTCCAGAAAATGGGGTTTCAGCACAGAGAGACTAATGTTGGGCACTGCCAGGAAACACAAAAAGTAATAGAACATGTTCGTAAATATTTAACATCAAGAGGTATGGGAAAAAATTATAGGAGCATATAAAATGTGTTCATCTTACATTTGGGATTGATATGATCCTCGATGTTCCACTGAGAGCTTGGAGTCTCCTTCAAGTAGGGACTACAGGTCACCTCGACCTGCTCCCAGCCCCTGAACAGAGACAAAACCTATAGTGTATTTTGACTCTCCATACACATAATGAGTTTCAAAAATAAAGGAAGGAATTTAAGTTCGGATAAGATAATTAGAGTTACCACTTTGGGAGAGTCTTGCCAGAGGAGTAAAGCACACATCCAGAAGCTCGGTGCAAAAAGCGAACTTTGCTACGCAGCACTTTCACCAGGTCACCCTTTCGACCTCCACACACCTCCACCTGCCACAGGTCATTGGTGTCCCCTGTACCATTCTAAGAACAGGTCAAATGAATTTTAACATCAGTGACATATAAACACATAATAACAGGCGATCAAAATCGAATGTGTCATTAATTCTGAATGGGACATTAAGCGTCTTAGTAACTTCGCAATAAAGTAACTTTAGCAGAAAACAAATTGTCACAATCAAAAAATTTTACAGTAGTTGATGATTAACAGTCACACACATAAGCAGGACAGACAGTTTCATTTCTTCTCTTCATTTTATGCCTCTATTCTCTCGCTTTTTGGTGCTGTGGTGTTTGACTTTGCAACTGAATTCATGACGTTAATGCCAACAGATGCTCATCGAAATGTTGTCGGTTGAATATTAGAAATTAAACGCCTCGAGATAGACAGTTAGTGTCATTATACTATAGCAGATGAAGGGTTGAAGACAAACAGTGTGTAAATAGTGACTAAAATATGACACTTCTGTTAGCGTTATCCAGCTGTGAATGGTTATGAAAAATCATAAAATAGGTGGGATCAAATGATTACATTGTGTAGTAATTGTAACAAGCCTTCATCAGTTAACTGTACATAGCAGTGAAGTCCAAAAAAATTATCTTTTTAGTGCAGATTTATGTTTTAGGTCTACTCACAATGCCATAGCCTGTAACCTGGAAGTGTTTCTTGGTCAGAGGAGCCTCATGAAGGTGACTGTGAAGGTTACGGGTTGTTCTGAAAGGACATAATATTTTTATATTTCATAATATAAAAAATAATTACATTGAAATGAGACTGTGCACTCATGATTCTTACTCTTTATGCTCCAATCGGATGATGTCACCATGACGAACCAGATCAGGGTTCCCAGATTGAGCTTATTAAAGATAAAACGATAGAAATAAACAATAAAACGACCATGCTTAATTTGATTTGGATTGTTCAAAAGCCTAACTGGCAACTCTGAAGAGTAAATCAATATCATTTTCTCACAATTGTTATCATCTTGTCTGTGAACCAGCCACAAGTTATTGTAGTCCTTATGGAGGTAGGCTGTAACCTGTGAACATGAATCAGAGAAAAATGTTTGTTCAGAGTAAAAATAGCACAGATATAACTATATACAATATTGGAAAGTTCAATTTGTCATCTGACCTGCTGTTGCCGCGCTCCCACTCCTTCTGGGTATA
This sequence comes from Chromis chromis, assembly GCA_900302755.1. Lineage (NCBI taxonomy): Eukaryota > Metazoa > Chordata > Actinopteri > Pomacentridae > Chromis > Chromis chromis. The sequence goes on along the minus strand of OMNN01100123.1, from coordinate 92,479 downwards.
AGTGCCAATGAGAGTGCAAATAGCCTCCAGCAATCCGGAGGTTTTTCACTGTAATGGTGGAGCCATATGCCAGGTCTGCATCAGGAACACAAGAGAACAGGAGGATCAGAACATTAAATTGTGTAAAGCAAGTATATTTACTAAAAAAAAAAAGCTTTTAAAATGTTGTTAAAAAAGAAGTGCCCACACCTGATAATTATACAACTGAGTGGAAAGAAAGTAAAGTTGTTAAAACCCTGATATGTTACTTCATCAAGACAGTAAAATGTAAGCAAATGTTTCAAGCCATCTGGCTATCATACTTAATCAATGTCTGCATCTATCTTTATCCTCATTTTCCACTTTCTTATTAGTGTTTTAGTAAACACAGCTGCAGCAACATTTGGTTTTGTTTAGAGACGTATTTGGGACTCACACTCAGGCATGGATGCGTTGTGGAGGTTGTTCCCCATTAAGCGGGACTGGAAGGCAGAACTGAAGAAACCATCTCCTGGTCCACTGGCAAGAGAAAACAATCCTGACCACTCAAACAATGTGCTGGATGTCATCATGTATTAGTTTGTGAGATGAGCAGTGATCACACTGAATTCAACGATGCTTACCTTTTGTTCAACACAACAAAGTGCACTGCAAATATTGTAACATAGAGGAAGAGTGGAAGCAGGATGAGTCCAACAACCCGAGCCAGGAAGTGCTTGGCAACGTCCACCTGCCAGAAAGAAAGTGAGAAGGACGATCGAACCTCTAATATTACTCATCAACACTATCAGTAAAATTATAAATAGGCTGCTGTTTACCAGTGAGAGGTTCAGGTTTCCCAGAAGTCTCCAGAGGTCCCAGATTGTGTTCAGCCCAACCAGCAGGATGACAAACAGACCCACAAACTTCACTCCCAAAGCCCCAGCCAGGTTGACACCAGTCAGTACCAGCCAAAACCACCAGGAGACAGTGAAAGGCCTGAAAACAACAGCCAGCAAGGAACAATGAAATGCTTATTTACTGCTTCATAAAACCCATTGGCAGAAGAAGAACTACACGGTATACCATGCCTGTGTACCACCTGTTGAACATTATCAGCACGTAAGATAACAACTTAAGCACACGGATTAATTAGCATTTATTCCCTAGCCATAAGTGAGTAATTTGGTAAGCAAATCTTTGAAAAACAAAGATAGATCACAAGGCACTGGAGCCCAAAGTGGGACCTTAAATCAGATAATTAAAAAGTACCAGTATTCAATGTATAATGCAAAGATACAGTGTGAAATTGAAAATAAAAAGCAGTGTAGTGCGGCACTATTACCTAAAAAGTAATTAATCATTAACTGATTGAAATTATTAACTGATCATCAAGACTGTAAGCCCTTAATTTACCCCAGACCAGTTAATTGATTATTCAACTTATAGTTTTAGGACTAAATGGCACAGGAAAAGACAGAATCATAATTTAAAACAACATATATAAAGTGTTTAGTGGTTTCCTACCTGTATCTCTGCTGGTTGAACTTGACCATACTCAGCACTGCTGCCATGATGAAAAACATGAGTATTGGGTCTAACAGGATGTACTGGGAGATGGTGATGCAGCCAGTGTCTGTCAGGAAGGAGACGTTAAGCACAGTTCATTCTCCTTATAACAACATGATAAATGCAGGCTGCTAGACTGTGCACTGCCTTGAATGATTTGACATTTAAATAGATTTTCTCAGAGATGCTGAAGATTCTGTTAAGCACACATCAAAACAGTTTTTCCTGACTCAGATCAGGCCTTTGCAGGTTGACTAAAGACAATGGATAGAATGATCAGTCTGCATATAGTAAAGGCAATGCGTCTGTGTTACCATATATGGCAGAAAATCTATGCATTTTCCAGTTATTTCTGACCACTTGATAAACAAAAATGTCTATTATGCGTTAGTAAATGAAACCCCAACTAACAAAACTTTAAAAAAAATCCTGATTCTTATGACAGAATAGAATAGAATAGAATAGAATAGAAGATTTTTATTGTCAGTTTCTCTATATATCCAGGACATACAGAGGAACGGAAAAGACGCTTCTCTCTCACCCTCGTATTAGTGCCATACATTTTTCTAAAAAAACAATCAAAATACAGTATAAATGAAAATAAAGTAAAATAAATTACTGCCCCTGGACTGTAACACACCAATTTTGCACATAAAGACTCATACATTCACTGTCTGTACATTATATCACAATCTACAACCTGTCTTCACTTACTGAACCATTTGCACTACTGTACATTGCTGCTACCACACTTGCACTACCATCAGCTCAATAAGCTCTCACTGTTTTGCACTACCACCACTGTACATAGGTTGATTTTTATTTAAGTAGTACATTACTACTTACGTATTTTTATTTTACTTTATTGTATTTATACTGTGTTTTGATCCTTTATTTATTTATTTTTTTATGTATGGCACTAATACGAAGGTGAGAAAGAAATGCCTTTTCTCTCTTTCTGTATGTCCTGGATATATAGACAAACTGACAATAAAAATCCTCTATTCTATTCTATTCTATTCTATGACTTGAACTGAAATGACCTGTAAGGAAAATGATCTAAATAAATAAGTATCTATGGACATTCTGTAGTGTTTTTCCCTATTCCCAAAATATGTATGTGTAACAAAAACAAGAAAATTAAAAGGGACCATAGATATTGCAAGTTTAATGTTTTAAACTCACCAAATATTAGCAGGATGGCAGTGATGAAAGCAGCAGTGTGCGACTGAGACAACTCCAGCACTATGAGGTAGGCAAAGATTGGGAGAAAGGAGCCCAGCACGGCACAGAACTAAAAAGACAGGCAAAACACATCAGCAGCTTTATTATCTTGCACTTATAAAGTTGTGACATATGACTTACAATTCAGACTATATGTATATGTTCAAATTGCATTGTAATCAATTAGGAAAGCGTATTATTTCTAGTATGGAAAGCAGCATACCCCTCTCATCCCCCAGTAGTTGTGCTGTTCATATTTGTCTCCAGGCTTTATGAAAGGAAAGGTGCCATCATAGCCGGTCATGTAACCGGCGAGACCTATCAGCATCTGCAACCGAGAGACAAAGACACACATTGCACTAGAGGCCTTTAAGTGAATACACTTGAATGTACACAAAACGGTTATTCTGGCATCTCACTTTTCCAAGAGGAGGATGGACATCAAAGAAGAAGGTCCTGTTGATGTAGTAGCTGCCCATCTTCCCAAAGTGTGTCTCATCCCAGCTGAAACACAAAAACAAGTCATCGTGTAAAGAAAGGCCACACTTATAATGATGCACAATCTACGTGCATGCACGCAAAGGACCTTTACTCACCACACATGAGGGGGCTCTGCTATCTTGTAGAGGCGTGTAGAGAAAGACAGTCCCACCACCAGTAACAGCAGCACTTTGACTGAAGACTCACTATGTCTCCTGTTAGATAACTGAGCTGATGATCCATTTGAGGACTGGCTGTCATCTTCTGACGAGTGTCCAGCAGTTTGACTGATTTTGTCCTTTGACACAGAAGTGAATGGGGTCTGGAAAGTCTTTTCTGAGGTGGGAACATTTTTCCTGTTTCGCAGTATTGAGGAGTCCCCTGTTTTGATCCTCTGTGAAATACATTCTTCTTTTGCCATTAGGAAATTAAACCTATGATAAAAACGACCAGACTCCCTTGCAAGGCAGGTGAATAATTTGGTAATACTACCAAATCATATGGTAAATAATGGTTAGCTGGTATGTAGATGGTGATGTGCAGCTGTACTATCAGGGACTAATAACTACATTTAGCATAGATGCTAGAAAATCTAATACTAATACTGTATGTCGGAAGAGGCGACACTGACAGTGAATGTCGCACCTTTACTACTTAAATTATTACCACACATCATATTAGTTACATTTTCACCAAGCTACTCACAAATTTCCATCAGTAACATACGTATTTGAGCTTCGTAGCCAAGTGTCCAGTCGTCCAATGGCGGCATTCAAAACAATATTAGCTAACAAGATGCTAACGCTCTCTGTGGCCTCAAATTACCGATGTATTATTCAAACATTTACATTAGCACCTCAAAGGAGCTCTTAGCTCGAGTCAACGAAACACATATGAGCCGCTCAGGCGTCTGGGAGATGTATTCCCATGTAATACATCCATGCGATGTGGACGAGGTATTGCAAGATAAACACAATTTCCCAAAATCCCCTTAGCTCGTCCGCTACGGAAACTCCGGAGGGTCCTTTTGGAATACTGTCCCAATCCCAACAGTTGGTGTGCTGGTTCAGTCCAGTCTCCTCTTAAACACCAATGTTTATAATGCACTACCAGTTTAATAAAATACACTGCAGATAATAAAGGAAGACATCCCAGGATCAGCAAAAGAGAAAAGCCATGGAAAAGCAGGAAAAATCAGAGCCTATGATTGTGCAGTGCAATATTTGGGCCACTAGAGGGCCATATAGCATAATAAATCATTTTATTCCTTAAAAAACATGTAAGATGTTATTAATACAACGTGCGTTTCCAAATCAAGTTCTGATTTATTATTAGTCGAGATATTACATTGTGTGTAAGTTAAGTATTTTATTTACATCCATTGTTAAATAACTAAACGCTGAAATTAGGAAGAAATGCATTTGCTCAAGCACTGCAAGTACACGTTTGAGGCATTTGTTCTGTCTGTTATGTAATCCTTCTACTTAATTACATCCTAAAGGAAAATATGGCACTATTTGTATATTGTACATTTAATATTGTATAGCTACTTTGCAGATTTTACCTTAAAAACAATTAGTCTACATAAACTGTTGTGTTATCATACCAAATTATATATAAAATAGGGCAAATTAGGTGTGCTTCAACCAGTTGCACTATTAAAATGTTGCATACATGCTGTTTTAACAATATTCCAATAACATCAGCATTTGCTAATATAACAACCTCAATGGGTCTTTCTGGATGAATACTTTTATTTTGAAATGTTTTCAGTTTACACTACATTTTTTGGCAACTATTCTGCCCTTTTGCTTATTTTTGTTTTAAATCTAAGTTAGGAACAGTACAGTTAATTGCAGTATTGCTACTTTTACTTTAGTCTTGGATCTGAAAAATTCTTTCACTAATGCCAAACACACCAGTTACACAACAATGTGCCAATGATCTGCGTAAACACCTGCACCAAACTGTTTAGTAGCTCCACTGTTTGGTGTAAGAATAATGTCTCATGACTTTCTGATCATTAGTGGTTGTGTACCACATGCTACAACAAACTTTCTCTTCCTGCTGTATCACAAATGAACTCACACTCTCTGAATGTACACACAGTGAATGCAATGTGCCATATTTCAGAATAAATGATGGAGGAGACTGATATTTTTTATGTTTTATTTTGATGACTGATAGTGATTACAGTCAAGAGGTAAACAAAATGAATGAGCATGATATTTCCATTGACCACAGCTTTACAACAAGGCATTTATCTCAAGTTATTTGTGGTTTTGAAAGGTTTTAAACATTCCAACTTTGACCTAAATGTTTCCGGACAGCACAGTAAAGTACGGTGGGTATCGAGCGAACACATTTGTACAACTGTAGGTTTAGAGATTATGATTGCAGGTTAATGGTATAAGTCATCGACTTTAGTTATCATCCAAAGTTAGAAATAGACTTTAATGATTCTGCTGAGATTTCTTCCTGAATATAAAAGACTACAATGTATGAATGAGAATTTGATAACCAGAGGTGGATACTGTCTGTGATACATTCATGACATAAGGATCCAACAGAGACTAAAAAGAAATAATGCTCACAAGTACTAATATTTAGCTGTAAAGTTGTGATGCACAGAAGTCGGTGCTTGCATTTCAAAAGCATTGTCTTTGTAATGAACTTAAGGAGACAAAATGTCTGCGATCAGAACAGTGCTGCCACTTCCAAAAAATATAATTCATTGTCTGCTCCACAGGGCAGGGAATACACACAGTTCCTCTGGTACAGTGTCAGCCACTCTCCTCATACATAAAAAGATATGCTTTAAAAAAAACATTTTTACAGACATATATAAATCTACAAAGCTATAATGCCGGATTTTTCTTACATTTTTATGTTTTTATGTCAAACAAAATATTGGTTGTGCTATAATGCATGAAAGAGAATATGTAACAAAAATAATACATAGTACTAGATCTGTACAAAATATACCAAACCTCTCCAACGAAGCCTTTGTCTTTACATGCATTCAGAGATGCACACATGGGAATGGTCTGATGTGAGAGCTGAGATCCAATTGCATTGCAGGTGAATGAAAACTCCTTTTGCCTGTGTGACATGGTGCATAAAACCAATTTGAAGCAGTGATGTTTGTGGATAATTTCAAATGAACTTACCTTTCTGTACTAGGCTAGAATGCAGCCTAGAATTAGAGTAATGGTGCATATGTTTTTTTGTGTGATGTTTTTGTGTTTTTTTCAGAAGTATAAAACAAGTTAATACTGTTAGAAAGAAAAAAATCAGGGTCAGGAACTGAGTCCATGTTTTCCTACTTCATTGCTGGAATTATGTGGAAATGGTGTCAAACAGAAGAAGGCAGGTCACACCTATTGCACCGCTTTCAAAACATTACATAGATCATCATATACATCTACAGTCTTTCCGTGCGCACATAAAGGCTGAAGTTTTGAATGTTTGGCTGTGCTGACGTCCCAGTTCTTGGTCCAGAGATTCTTCGTCTTTAGCTTGTAGTTAATCTTGAAGAAAGGCAGCTGTGGGAAAAGTTCGTTCTTTGAATGATTTCGGATGTTGGTCGACCCTGGCGTCCATTTAGTCCAAGGCCAAAGCTAATTACAGTGACTGAGTGAGATATATTTCGGTGAGAGGTTTGACAGTGACGCACATGCTGATATAGTATGGCTGAATTCTTATGACATTCCTTCTTTTACAAAATACATTTATTATCTCCCCACACTTTCTCTGAAGTCAATTGGCGAGACAAATGAAACGAGAGGAATCAAGTATGCCCTCTGAAATAGGTCGCTTTCTTAGTTTACAGAGGCCCGTCATGTAAATGAAATAAATAACACAACAAAAAAAAAGGAAAGTGACAGAGAAAATAATGTGGAAAGTATATCTGTATATCAAATTGCCTGGGGTTACTGAATAAAAAAAGATCAGTCCACAAAATCCCTTTAAGGCAAATGGATATCTGGTGAATACTAAATCCCATGTAATACATTCACTGCACAGTTCCTGGTCCTCTTGAATGTGTATGAGGGGGGATATGAATGTGTTTGGCGCTGAATGCAAGTGTGTGTGCTTTTTGTATGTACATGTTTGTGCCGGTGTGTGTGTGTGTGTGTGTGTGTGTGGTATGTAGGGAAACGAGTTTGGACGTTTCAGCGTTACTGTTGGAGGTTTAGTGCTGGACCCTCAGGGGGAAAGGGCAGAGGGGTG
>OMNN01100123.1:37694-78814 GCA_900302755.1 Chromis chromis | reverse complement strand
GTCAGTTACATACTGAAGTATAATTTCAAGCATTTCATAATTTTGTCAAAAGCTTTTATTGACAATAAATTGAGTTTATGCAAAGAGTCAGTATTTGCTGTGTTTACCTTCTTTTTAAGACCTCTGCAATTCACCCTGGCATGCTGTCAATCAACTTCTGGACCACATCCTGACCGAGGAATATGAATAATCAGTTTAATTAATAATTTGTCAGAATTTGTTGGTTTTAGTTTGTCCACCCGCCTCTTGAGGATTGACCACAAATTCTCAAAACTTTTGGCCACGACTGTATATACTGCACAGAACCCTCAGGCCTCAGGAGACAGAAGATCACCCACATGGGTAAGTAGGGAGTTTTTTTCCTTATCACAAATAGTGTCTGCAGTTCTTTGGAAAGATTGTTGATATCTTGATAGTTCGCATATTTAGATAGTTGGCGTGCCAGATTTACTGTAACTGTTGCTCCCTCTGCCACCCCTCCCTTCTGTCCCCCCATCCCTTCTACAAGTACATGCACAGGCACAAACGTGGACAGGACACACTGAAATAGTGTTGTGTAAATTGGTCCAGTCTACTTTGTTTGTTTCTCATTTACAGACACAAGGCTGCGAACAAACTTAAGATTTTTTCAGTGCACACACACAACAGACAACTCGCAGACCACAAGGAGATGTTCGCTGAATTTCACAACAAGTGTAATGGATTAGAATTGCTGACTGTACCTTTAATATCCAGAAACAACAATATATCACAAATGTGCATGTGTGTGTGTCACACCTTCTGTGGTGTTCAGGCCGATGCAGCGTTGCCGTGTGCTGTCCAAGACTAATGGAGGGCTGCAGAAACAGTTGAAGGACCCGACAGTGTTGACACATGCTCCATTCTCACAGACGTATCCAAACTCACACTCATCATAATCTAAAAACAAATGAACAGGAGACGCACAGAGACACTGATCAGCTCTTTACATTTTAACATATTAGTATAATTACTGAAAGCACACCATGAGTCAGATCAGATCAGCCGCCTTTACAAAGCAACGAGGATAATGACACTGGAATGAGATACAGGTGACTTTGATTATGGTGACAAAGTTAAAAATATAAATAAATGTCATTTCTTACCCACACATTCAAGCCGGATGTTGTCGTAGTAGAAGCCGGAGCGACAGTAGCAGGTGTAGGTGGACAACAGATTTGTACACTGTCCATTCTTACAAAGTTCAGGTCCAAACATCTCACACTCATTTGCATCTAAGGGGAGAGTGACAGAGTCACAAATTGATATCACATAAATCACCTGTAAAGTAATAACTGTCCAAACCTAACACAGTTTCTAAAAGTATTGGCACCGTGCTCCAAGCTGTCAGGATGCAATTATACTACAAATACTACAATTACAGTAATTAGTCAGATATGCAGGCAGGTATCCCAGTAACCCGTGGCTAGCTGCACAGACAGCCTCGTAAACCTGGTGAGGGATTACGCCTGTCTATCTGGCTTTAAAATTTGCTACAGGTAGAAATAAAACAGGGTCTGACATTCCACCTTTCTGTGCCAAGTTTTGCGTGAAGGGAAGCTATAAAAACTCAGGGAATTCAGTAAAATAAGTTAGTATTTATGAGCGAGAGTGTTGTACCTATGTAAGGCCGTTGTTCTCCGAGGCTTTGTGTAGAGGAAACAGGCAGGGGTAATAATCCATTGCCATAGGGACACAACTGGTTATAATCATCTGGAAAATCAATTCAAGTTGATTAATTAGTAAAAGAAAAGATGCTAGAACACTGAAAAATGCAAGTTTCACATAAAAACCTGTATTTTATTTTGATAAAGTGTTGATACAGATGATGATGATGATGAGCCTCCTGTCGTACCTCTTCCTGGCAATGGACAAGCGTGGATCTCGCAGTTGTCACCCCAACCTGCCCCAGCTGTACAGCAGCACTCCTGCTTGGTGATGTTACGAGACAAGACGTTATCGCAGAAGTTTGCATCATCCAGGTTATAGTAGCACTCCTTCCTCTCCTCCTCCTCCCCTGAAGGAGCCGACGAAGGGACCGGTTTGGTGTCAAGCACAGCTGTAGATCAACAAAGAAAGCATTTCTTTAGGTCATAGATCATAGTCAGAAACGCACCTGTTTTGGTGGTTCAGTAAGAGGAAATGAATGTTCACTGTTAGAGCGACTTAAACCCAAATCTCACTATTTAGGTGGGATCTCACAGTAAGTAAAGTAACAGTAAATCCCACACTTCAGTAGGATATTATCAGATAATGGTCAAATGGCGTCTTCTCAGCTCTCTATCAGTCAGTGTGTCCAAACACCTCCAGCAGGTAGTACATTACCCCTCGCCTGCCACTGCTGAGCCTGCTCATTTGTCCAAAGGCATGGGCTCAGGCATTTCACCCTTAAGCTGCTGGCTTAGCCAAATGGAAACACTGGCATGTGAGTCAACACACCATTCAGTCTCACATGATTGATTCACACACGTCAAAAGCAAACAGCGGAATGTGGCAAAAAGGTACACAAAGGCATAACTGGGGTTTAGTGCCCAGGCAGAAGAAAAAACATCCCCGCTGAGGGCGCGCCGCCTAATAATGTAAATACACCCAATTTGTGTACACATACGCCGATCAAGCTGGAGATGTGATGGTATTTCCATGACTCAAAAGGCTTGTTCTGTTATTCTGAAATTGCAACGCATTGCATATCTGTAACCTCTGCAGTTAAGATCATTTTAGCACGAAGAGAGCAATGTGTCTTTAGCTCTAATTGCCAATAGCTACACCTTATCCTTGTTTGTCTTGGTGGGGAAATGGGTTTGCAGTAACTATGGCCTCAGGGCATGTGCTTGGCTCTACTGGAGGAGTTACTTCATCGTTTGTCCGAGGGATTAAGCTAATACAAATTTTTGCAGGCAACCCACCCAGCCATAACCCCAGCCTATAAAACAAATGGAAACAGACAGGTCAAAAGATACTCTAAGAGACGTGGAGAAAGAAATGTCCACCTCGTCACCCTTGTTTGGATAATGAGAGATGGCTCATTAAATCAGGGAAAACTCCGTCTCCCAACGATGGGATGGAGAATTAAGTCCGGTGAGTCAGTGTGAGTGCTAGTCCTGCTCTATTACCAATGGAGCGGCACTGGCTGGTGATGGGATCAAATTCCTCATTGTCGTTGGTGCAGATGCACAGGAAGCTGCCATCGAAGTTCTCACACAGGGCCTCACCGCACAGCGCCAAGCTCATCTCGCACTCGTTCACGTCTGAGAAAGGCAGGAGAGGATGGCGTGAGGTCAGTAAAGGATCAGGCACGTACACACAGGCAGGCGCTCAACAAGGTTGTGGCAAGGTCATGCAAAATAAGAGTTTTTTATCATGCGGTTACTGGAAGAGTACTTTCCAAGTGAAAGACACATAATTTCATATATCTCTTTATACAGTACTATATAGTCTACATTTGTGTCACAAGTAGCTTTCTATAAAGACAAGGCACTTCTTCTGGATGGTAGATGGATCCAATTGTGGAACAATACAGAAAACCTAAAAAATTTTAAAACAAAAAATATGACCAAACAGATGTGGCAGTTACAACAAAATAAAAGATAAGTCCAAAACTAAAACATATTAATTCTTCTCTATATACTTTCATGTTTTCCCTTATGTGTTTGTGGCTCTCATTTTCAAACCCACTGGTTCCTACTGAACATGCAGATCTTTACAAAAAGAAGTCATTACCCCAAACAGCTGGGCACTGTGGTTTTGACATTAAACATAAAGGTGTAAATAGCGCATTTGTTAGGGACTATTTTTAGCTGCGGATGAATACACAACTGGTTTCCTTGTAAGGCAGCAGGATCATATATGTAGAATTGGCTCAAAATAACCCGAGTGTCCATGTTAATAAGCTTTATCAGGCTTTGGGTACACTGTCAGTTCTTGCTAAAAGGACTGTCAGTCCTTTTAGCAAGATGCCGTTTAGCTCACTGAGTTAAGGCAATACCACATGGGCGCAGCGGTCATGAGTTTCACTCTGTCTCTCTCTACCAATAAAAGGAAACACCCCCCCAAAAAAAACAACAACAAAAAAAAACATACATTAAAGAAAAAAAGGATGAATTCATTTTTTTTAAATAAAAGCATCATATCACTACACTTTCTAAGCAATGATCTACAGCAGATATTCATTGGCCAGCAGTCACATACCGACACATCTGCTCGTATCTCCGGGTGGGTTGGTGTAGCCTTGGTCACACTGACAGCGGAAGGAGCCATCTGTGTTCTCGCAGAAGCCGTGGTTCCCACAGATTGTTTCGTTGTCGCACTCATCAATATCTGCAAGCCGAGAGGTGAGAGCAACATTAATATTTACAGTGTCAATCTGCACAACAGACTTTCAAAGTGCCTCCGTAAACACAGCGCTGCCTCTCCAAAATAAACAGCACTACCATTCTGAGCATACAATAACAACAGAAATCACTGCCATCATAACATGTCAGAAACAGTGTACAGAATAGACAATTCATTAAGAGGGTTTTCAAACTTTGGTGTTCGTCAATTAATTTAAAGAGGCTTTCGCTCTGTGTCAACACAGTGCATTTGAGTGTAGGATCTGGAAAGCTGAATGTTCTTTGGTTGTGTCAGTGAAGTAAGAAGTGACAGAGGAGTTTACAACACACAGCCAACGTTCAGTATTAACTCTGACACTTTACAAGCAGCCGGAGAAAAATAGAGAGTTCAGGTCTGGCATGAGGAGATTTTTTTTGACAGCTGTCTGGCAGGAAATGTTTCCACCCTAATCAATGAATCTGCTAAAACCCATGTCTTTCAAATGGTGCTCTGAAAGGATAGAACTTTATTTTAGGCCCAGTCTGGCAGGTCTGCAGTGATTCCTTGTTTGCATGGTTGTAAATCATACAACAAGTTCGATCAGACCGAGGGAGGAACTTTATGCAGTGTGTCAGCAGGACGGAGGCTTGTTGAGGCTGTTAACACTGGACCCTGTAGCAGCACTGCTGATTCCACACCAGTTGTTATTTAAAGGCAACATTTGTTAGCAATTTCTTACATACATGATTTAGTATTTGTACTTGGCATCTCCGGGGCAGCAAATCCGTTTTGTCTCTGCTCTGTGCTGCCTCTTGGCCAGGTCGTCGTTGTAAATGAGAATTGGTTCTCAATTGACTCACCTGGTTAAATAAAGGAAAAAATAAATAAATAAATAACAGCAGAAAGGCCAAAGACTGATAATAAAGGAGAGTGATGCTGATTATAATTGTTTAAAAAACAATCACACTTTAGTCACGTGAATTTGTCCTCAGGTCAGTTTAGCTTGTGTCTGTTTCTTTACATGTCACCAAGTCTGGTAACACAACCGCTATTGGCCTATTTCCAGTTCTAGTAAACTAGATAGTTTAGAGAATTCTTTTTTTCTAAAGAGCATAAACATCCCTATAAAATGGCTTTTTTACTGATCGATTTTAATTCCGTTTGCTTCTGTTCTGTTTCGGTTCTGTTCGAGCCACATTTGAATATAAACCTCGCACAACTTGTACAAACACTTATGGCAGAAAAAAACATGCAGCCTTTTTCAGTTTAAAATGAAAAACAAAGCCAACCAGTTACAGTAAGTCAGTACTTGTAGATTCTCTGCAAGGCATTAAGTCGGGAACATTATGACAGACAGGCCTCTCCACTGATATGAACTTTACTGATGAAATTAAAGGACACTCCACTATGTCTGTTTTATTGTAAGCATAATTAGATTTTTTGTGGACTTTTTAGCCTCATAATAACCCTCCATGAGCATTCCATTTAAGTTTCCATGACTAATAGTAGAGGTTTTAGTAAAAACAGGGACATTTAATTCAAATTTGGAGAATCAAATAAATCACAACAACATGAATATTTAAAATATTTTTGATCAGTTCTACTTAACTGTGTACATCTGCTCCTGACTTCAATAAAAACGACATGTGAAGTCTGCTGGCACCTCAGACATTTACAACAAACTGATTTATGGTGTGAAAAGCACCATCCTTCACATGGTGACTAAACCAATTTCATTTTGCGTCTGAACACTCATAACGGCTGTATCAACTGAAGAAAAGGAAGATCGTGGGCCAGAGAAACCACAACACATTAGATCTGAACAGTGCACTTGGCCGTAGCTCTGTCTTCTCCTCCAACACAGACAACTGCTTTCTCAGGCTCGCTGGTGGACTCGTCCTCTGTCAGTGTTCCTGTCCTGACTTGGCCACTTCTCTAACATGCCTCCGGGGTCACGAACAGGGGCTCCCACTAGCTAATAAAACTGCACAGACAAAATTGTCTTTGTAAAACTTTTCACAGGAAATGCTGAAAAAGGTCCAAAATTGCTAGAATAGACTTGTGGGCTCTAATGGCTGCGGGACGAAGAATGAACGGACACATACTGAAAACCGCCAACCCACTGGATTTGCATTTTGCTGCCGAGGCTTGAGAACTGGTGTAGAAGACACTTGAAAAAATTGCATGTAATTAAAAAAACATACATTTTCGAAAAGACTATTCCCAAGACTGAGTCGGAAATATTCTCTGAGTAAGGTGAAAAGTATAGTATATCAGAGTATAAGGAACATTTCCTCAAGTGTGAAGAGCTTAAGTGGAGTTAGGAATGTTGGAATGACAGCAGCTGCCAGCTGGGAGGTCTGGGAGGAAGGCGATGAAAGCTCTCTGCTAATAAACGAAATAATCAGCGTCTGAAGGCTGCTTTTTCATTCATGTGTCGCATGGAACAAAATCGGTTGCCAACCACATGTTGCGTTGAGACGCAATCAAAGTATCATCCCTGGGAGAAATGAGAGCATCGAAACCAAAACTATTTTAATGGCTTTTGTTGTTCAGTGTTTTAACTGTGCCTGAGCGACAGCATTACTTGACCAGCCATTAAGATCTGTCATCCACGGAGAGAGTCAGCACGCTAATCATAGCACTTATGGTTTGTGGGAAAAAGTGAAGAACACTAAATGAGATAACTCCACAAAGAGCGAGTCTCACACCAGCAGGACATGGGGTTGCCTCTCTTAATCTTTCCAGTTACGTCAGGACACATGCGGCGCTGTAAATTGCCCGGAGGGAAGAAATGAGGGTGAGAAGTTCAGCTGAGATGGGAAAAGCTGAGGGTAAAGGGGGCGACTGCAGGCCCAATAAGCACCTATCCTAATCGTCTGATCCGGGAGGACCTGCTTTCTGGATGCTGGGATCTGGGTATAGAGGAGGGTTAAGAGTTGGTCTGTGTGCCATGTGTTAATCTGAAGCACATGGTGGCGGGCAACGGGAATATAGAAAACAGTGACTGTTGGCTCACCCTCGGCAGCCCACACTTCTCCCATATTCTATGGGAAACCCCTCGTCTGATTGGACCCATATGCAGAGGTTATTTCACACGCGACTGGGTAGGGATGAGGTGAGGTGTTTGTTTTCCGGGATGCACGTTTGTGGGCTTTATCTGACATTAGATGTGCAACCTGACTTGGGTTAACTACAATGGGGGTCCACCTGTCACATCATGTCTGAACAAAGCTTCATCTTACATCTGCGTAACAGTACGAGGAATCGTACACATGGTAAAGTCTTCACATTTCTATACATTTACAGGGGTGGGAGGTTGGTGAGAGTGTGACCGCAGACAATTTCCGCCCTTGGGCTTATTAAAGACGAGGCACAGCTCCGGGGAATTTATGATGGTGAATTGCAGCTAAAAACAATGACCTGCAAATACACACATGTACAAATACATACACTATACGCTGCTTAGAGCATCATGATGAGTGCAGTCCTCACGGCACACTTTGCGGGTGACGTTTGCTACGGAAAAAACTCTGTTTTTCCCTTTTGTGTCATGGCCTCTAAATCTAAATGAGTGCAGCGAGCGGAGCCAACGACAACCGCTGCCCCGTCGAAGGCCGGTGAGTAAAAATAAAACAACGCCCCTCACAGAAACTGCAAATTACAGCGTCTGGACTCTTCTTGAATATTTGATGATTTTTACAAGCAGACAAAAATGCCCCGGAGAAACTGAGCTCCCTCCTCGGACTTTTATTGAGGTGACGGCAGCATCTCCCGCAACTTCCCATCGAGAGGTGAAACAAGCCACTATTGTGTGTAGTGCCGGGCTTCTGAGGGTAAGAGGGCTTGGTTCTCCAACTGGAGCTGTGAGTCAATGCTGAGTTGCATGAGTGTTTGTTGTACGATCTGGTGAAAACACAAACAGCGTCACAACATAGCAACGGGAGAAAGATGGTCATAACTCGGCACCCATACAAATGAGTTAAACTGGACGTTTAGTGGCACTGAAGGGGACAATGTGCAGATTTTTCTAAAATCCTAATGTCAGGTGAAAAAATATATGATAGCATATGACATGGCAGTGGATGTACTTGGCCTGTATACAGTTACCAGGAATGTATATTTCAATTGCACTCCCTTAAGCATTACACTGATTTGAGCCTATATGAGCTGCTTAGCAGTGTTTTGACTCTGACATTAAAGGAGCGGAGGTTAGCAGCTGCTTTCAATCAGCCTTTATCACACTACAGGCCTCCTTCAGCTGGTGCCAGACAGACAACATCATAAAGTGCAGCGAGGAGGCAGCCACGCATAGTCGGGATCAGGGTGATGGAGGGGCGGAGGTCCGACCTGTCACTGATCAGCGCTGCAGCAGCATATTCTCCCCTGATCTCCATCAGTTGATGGTCCAATAAAAACTCAGGGTCATGAGAATATGTGAAGCCACGCTGCTCTCCGAGAGCATCTCCACAACTGTTACAGTCTCTGGTTCTCTTTCTCTAACACAAACACACAGGGGAGGATGCAAAACCTCACAGTTAACTGCATGCACACACACACACACGCACGCACGCACGCACGCACGCACGCACGCACGCACGCACGCACACACACATATCCACTCTCGCACTCACATATGCACACAATCACCCACAAACACCCGCAACTTCCATCTGCAGTCCAACACATCATTCCTTACTGATGCTCTCAGACTGATTTCCCTTCTTCGCCTGTCACTCTCTGGTGGCTGCTTGGATCCTGTCTTAATATGAGGGAAATATTTGGCCTTTTGTTTTTATCCTCATAACCCCGACTTGTTGTTTTGTGGTGCAATGAGAGCGACAAAGGCGAGCAACACCACACTACAAAATAAAAAGTAATAAACTGTTGTGTAACAAACCATATTAGTATCTCAAGCCCAAGGTGTTTAGTCCTGCCAGTAAACACACAAGTCTTAATGGGTTCTGGGGGTCATGGAGATGTGCCTGTTGTTGTTGGCCAGCTGTGCACCCAGATGTAAGTATAAACCAAGGCAGCCATGCCAGGTGACTGGGCTCCTCCACAAGGGGAGTATGCAACTTAGATATGAGACCATCCAAGTTGGCCGGACAGTCTTTTCTTTAAAAGAAGAACAGGGGTGATCAGGTTCCACCTTGTGTCTCTGTCCAGAGACGCTCCATTAGCTCCGTTGTCAGGAGGATGAGACTGTTATCAGTTTCTGGCTGCTTCCAATGACACTGCAGTTCTGTCTCTAAAGGGCCCCAATTTCAGGGGCCATCATCCTCCATGGCTTTTTGTACAGAAAAACCCAGAGGACTTGATAGCGTTTAATTCACATCAGCCTCTGTGTCTGCATGCTACACTATCATTACCTGTGCATGGAGACCTGGAGAGTATATTGGTGTGGTGGTGAGTTGATTTGAGGCTATGGTCTATCTTTAACTTTAATAGTGGATTGGATTAGGGCCCTATATGTCAAACTAGATAGATTGATACAATACATGCAAATTAGCTTTAGCATAAAGACAGCTAGGCTTGAAATGCTTGTTTTTTCTCAACGTGATTGCGTTTTCTAGTCTTTTCTCTATACCAGGTTGGAACACTCACCACAGTCTGCGGTGCCCTCTTGGCCAGGTTGACAACCCATGAAGCACCGGTAGGAGCCGATGGTGTTCTCGCAACGCCAGGTACCACACACCGAGCTTCCAAACTCCTTGCACTCATTCTGGTCTGCATAGATAAAGAGAGAGGGACAGATATCGGTTAGTAAATGACAAACGGAGGCACAAATGCAACCACTTGTGCAATCAGACACTGATACTGACACATGCACCCCCGCACACAAATTCGTATTCCCTCCACTGCTCCTCTGCTTCCAGTGTAATGGTTGTACAGCAGGAGCTGGCCAGGAGGCCTGTGGTGTAGCTGTCCTCAGTAAATGCAGCAGGCAACAGGAATGGCCAAGAACAATATTATCACAGCAACCAAAGAACTTGTGAAGGAGCTAAAGGGAGATGTTCCAGAGGGAGAAACACCTCCTGCTCACAATGGGGTCATTCATACTTCCCACAGGGGAGAGGGAGTTCAGGACTCCAGCCACGTAATCCAGGCACCCCTCAGCCCTGAGACCACGGAGGAAAGCCTCTAAGCCAGGCTTGGACACTTTCACTGGAGCTCAGTCCTTGCACTCTATAGATAATCAATCATAGCTAACTGTATTATAGCGGGTTTGCTTAAGCCTTAATGTAGCGTGACGATCAAACAGCTAATGCTGACATGTTGCTTTGCTCAGAGAGAAGGAACCTCAAGGCAGAGCTGGGGTCAATAACCACCATGACAAACACAACAGGACATCACAAGGGAGTTTGACTGTGTCTTACCTTCACAGTCAGCCGTGTCATCGCTAAACTTGAATCCAGCCTCACACAAGCATAAGAAGGAGCCTTGAGTGTTGATACACTGTCCCCGAACGCACACGTTGTCATTACTGCATTCATCCACATCTAAGGGAGACAAAAGGGGAACAGAAAGGCAGACAAATTAAGAGAAATAATTGGGGAAAGGGTGGGTCAAGATTTGATTATCGCTAAATATCCAGATATATCGTCTGTCTTCATTAGGTCCGCAGGGAACACCACTCCTTCTCATAAGAATGTGTAATCAAGTGTTCGTCTGAACACCAGATACACTGGCCATTTGGAGCGCTTAACGGTATACTGGCAAACAGGAAGCAAAGGAGAAAAAAAACGAACATTTCCCTCGTAAAAATTAATAATGAATGCTACATGCTTGATTAGCTGTAGATGGGTGGATAATTGCAGCATTACAACATAGCTTGTAAGGTACTTGGACCTGTGCTGAAAGGTGGGGGGAAAGGCAGGAAAGCGGTGGAAATTCATCACTGGGGAAAACGCCTGTCTTCCTTTTCCAACCTCTGATAATCAGATGAATCTTTCAGAGACGACAAGGTAAACACGCATTTGCAAAGATAGCAAAAGAAAAAGCAATAGTCCAGACTTTAAATAAACACATAAATACGCAGTGGCTGGATATTTCTGGAGTTTATTCAAAGGCTTCAAAGCCTCACTGAAAGGCGCAGCCAGACTGTGGCACAACCTGTTGATTTGGATTCAGTTTAGATGTTTTTCACTCTGCTGTCACTCTTTTTGTTTAATGCGTGTTCTGTTTTTGCTGAAAGAATGGTCTGGTCAAGGCCAAGCATCATTTTGGCCTCACCTGACTAAACTCATCTTTCATTCCCAAAACCTCTCAAACCCTCATCCTCCCCTCGCCTCCCCTCGCAGGCTCATGTCAGAGGGGTCTGGCTTTCATTGTGTCAGCACTGTACACACAATGGCAGACTGCAAGAAAATATACGACAACTGCTGATTTATAGGATAATTAGGGCCCAGTATTTGTTGTGGCGGGCAGCCAAAGTACCTGATGCAGGCTGGGCAGTGTGCTCAGAGTCTGTGAACGATATCTAAAGTGCAACCAGGCCAAAGTCTTAGTTGGAGAACGTCCCTGCTGGAGGATTGACACTTTTCCTCCACTATAAGTAAATGTTGCCAATTACAGGACAGCGCCAGCATCTTGCAGGGCCTGGACCCGAAGATCAAACCTTGAACCTTGAACCTTGAACCTTGAATCTACCTGCTTCATTTCATGACAGGATTTTTCACTGCCAGACATCCCGCCGTTTACTCAACTGCACGTCTCGCTTGCAAGACCCACCAGAAATAACACTGATCCAATTCTGACATTCTAGCCAGAGTTATTTCATGTATTTTTACAGCAAATGCTCAAGTTTGTTGAAAAGTCTTCCTTAGTTGATGATCAAGCTCGATTATTTTTTTTCTCATCGCTACGACCAATGGGTCACTGGGTGCGGCTGGAATAACATCAAACTGATGTCCGAGCTGAGAGAGAGAGTGAGCTGAGACAGTTGATGAGGCTACGGCCCATTACACAACGAGACCAGCCTGAGCACCCGTGCCAGAGATCCCGGACAGTATGGTGACAAATGCCTGTGTGCAGTACAGTAACCTCGTGCAAATCAACGAGGTTACTGTAATATGACTTGAGCAATGTGTGCCAAAAACCATTATTACATTATTACAGACTTGCTCCAATTGTGAGAGTGCCTCACATAAGTACATGAAGCCTATAAAATCATCTGAATCATCTGAATTGCTATGTTTTACTTTTACTGTACCTTGACAGTGGGTCTCTCCATCGATGTAGGTATATCCATTAGAACACATGCACGAGAAAGAGCCTTCACTGTTCAGACAGTCACCGCCCTCACAGATCCCCATGACGGTTAAACACTCATTGATATCTGTCACAAACAAGCACAAATATACTCACACAGCTGTGTCAATATGTCATTGTGAGAAACAGTTAACCACTAATGGTATATTTTAGAGGTCTGGTTACCCACAGTGCATATATATATATTGTGTGTGTGAGTGTGTATTTGTGTGCATACCTCTGCAGTATGTTCCATCCACCAGCTCCAGCCCAGACGGGCAAGAGCAGCTATAGGAGCCGATAGTGTTGGTGCACTGGCCTCCCGCACACAGGTTGGTGTCGTCGCATTCATTCACATCTGAATTCACACACACAGACGTCATCAGTATGACACATTCACACAAGCTGTAAATCACCGGGTCTCGCTTAGATTTTGCCCAAGTTTTGTCATCGAGATGACGAGCTTCCAGACCGCAGTGAGCATGTCAGAAAAGTCATGCATCATCTACAACATTAGGTAATGACTTAGTATAGTCGGTCATACTGCGCTGGAGCGGATGACTGTGAAAGTGATTGCGTAGAGATCATAAAATTTAGTGACCACAGTGAGCCGCCCACTGCAACTGTACCTTCACATGAGAGCCCGTTGGGTGCCACTGAGAAGCCTGGGTCACAGGCCATGCAGGCGAAGGAGCCCTCTGTGTTGGTGCAAACACCCATGGGGCAAACACCTGGGGTCTGGCATTCGTTAATGTCTAAGAGATAGAAGAAGAAGAAAAGGTTAGCTATAGGTTATCATCTGAGGCAAAAGGGACCTCTACAGAGCCCACTTTTTGTGCTTCCACTGTCTTATCTATTAAAAATTAATAATGGCTAAGTGTGACTGAGCTTAACTTACTGCCTAACATACAGTAAGCAAAGCCCTCTTTATTAGATCGCACTGACAGTGTTTTATTAAAAAGGGTGGAAAGATAAGTATGCTGGACGGTCATCGAATCCAAAACAGCAAGCTATTACAGGTGCCGTATAATTACTGTATCTACAAACAGTCACTGGCTCGCTGTTATGTGATCATTGGAAATTCCTCGAGCCGGTACAGATTGTATTTCTTAAGGAGAAAATAGTGTGGGCCATTGTTAAGTGATTGAGATGGCTCCGTTTTGCCTCTGGGTGAACAGAGCAAGTTCAGCAGGGCAAGCTCGCTGCAGTACGTGGACGGCAGGGGAGTGGCTGACTTCATTTCAAATTAAGCCCCCAATATTTTCCATGGCATCAGAGACGTCCATTAAAATCCTATCAGAGGCTGACTTGGACGCGGGCTTGTTTTGTAAAACTTTTTCCCAGAGCAAGACACCTATCAGTGGGGGATCTTCCTCTCAGGCTAGATCCACACTTCCATTCAAAAACACACCGCAGTACATATGGCTAACTGAGACCACGTTTGAATCCATTTAAATAATCACTCTTTTTCTGCTTCTCATGAAGTCATGACAGATCTAACCTCACTGGCTTCTTCAAAGCAGCCATCTCTCTGCATTGATCTCATAAATCATGTCATGACAAATTACTGAGTACTGTAAAGATTTTTTGTAATCATGTTCTGGGCATAATGCATTCCTCTGTTACTCTGGTCCCATTTAACTTTGGCTTAGAGTGCTATATTAAATTGTTCTAAGCAGGTAGGTAAATACAGATTTACCTTCACAGTTGTGACCATCTTTAGACAGCTGGAATCCAGCTTCGCAGCTTCTACAGGTGTAAGATCCTGCCGTGTTCAAGCACTGCTGGCCCGGGCACAAGTTAGCCACCAGGCACTCGTCCACATCTGGACAAAAATACATGGACACATCATAGCACAGATTACCATCTCTGGCTTCAAATAAATAAAGCATGCCAGTTGTAATCAGTTAGATGGGTAATCACTGGAGCTAGGAATTACAAATGTCGACACCACCATCTTTTTAGCTGAGCAAACTGCAGGACATTTGCCTGACATCATCTTGTTCTATTTGAGGGCTGATGTTTCATTGTATTGAACAAGGATCAGATGAGTGGTGCCAGAGACAGAGGGGTCCAGCTATGATGTGATGTCTGGGAGTATTTTGGGCTCAGATGAAGAGACATTGGGTCCAAGCTGTCACACCTGATGCTGTTTACATACAACCTGCACCAGGTGGGAAACATGCTGAACGGAATTGCACTTTTACCTCAGCTGACTCTCTGTTAGGGGCAGAGACTAGGTCTGGCTTGTTTGAATGAGAGCAGCGGCTACACACACCTGAGCCCAAGTATACAAACATAAGAAAGAACATTCCAGCAGAAAACGCAGCCAAAAGCCTCACCGTCACACTGCTGTCCATCCTCAGACACTCTGAAACCAGGCTGACAGATGATACATGTGAACGAACCCTCTGTGTTTGTACAGGTTCCCTGGGGGCATGTTGTGGGCAGCTCACACTCATCAACATCTGTTGTGAGACAATACAGACGCTTTCACATTCATGGCAGGACTGGGCTGCCTTTATAGCCAAGAAATTCAAATTGATGAAAACAAGAAGTACTTTCACTACAAGTATTGGTTCTGTGACCCTGAGTTTAGGATACATGCGCTGTTATGCCAAGGTCTGGGTAGTGTTAAATAAACCAACCTTCACAGAGCTCCCCATCATATGACACTCGGTAGCCTGTCGGGCAGTTCTCACAGGTGTAGGAACCTTCTGAGTTTAGACAGATCCCATTGGCACAGGTAGCTAGGGACTGGCATTCATCAATATCTATGAAAAACACATGCGCACCAGCACAGACAAGCAGAGACATCAGTATATATACGACTGAATAATAGGTGAAGGAATTGCAGTTAAGCGGCAGAGGATATTTAATAGTGAATTGACATACTGCCCAGTTGCAACAATACTAATGGTTTTTACTGAGTGAGAAGCACAGCTGGAGATTGAATTTACCTTCACACCTCTGCCGGTCTTGAGACACTCTGTAGCCAGTCTTACATCTGGTGCAAGTGTAGGATCCTTCAGTGTTGGCGCACACTCCACCCAGACACAAGTCACCCTGGGCACACTCATCAACATCTGGAAACAAAAAGTCA
Source organism: Chromis chromis (assembly GCA_900302755.1). Lineage (NCBI taxonomy): Eukaryota > Metazoa > Chordata > Actinopteri > Pomacentridae > Chromis > Chromis chromis. The sequence continues at coordinate 63,129 of OMNN01100123.1, read as the reverse complement.
GAATTCACCGCTAGTGGGCAGACAAATCATCACTATCTAGCAGTGTTTCTTTAAACCTCCACTTTAGTGTAAATCACTGGACAGCCACTGTCACACCTTCACATCTCAGTCCGTCAGCAGACGGCCCAAACCCAGGCCTGCAGTTCTGGCAAGTGTAGGAACCTTCAGTGTTGATGCAAATTCCCGCAGGGCACGCATTACCAGTTGCGCACTCGTTGACATCTAGCAAAAAGAAATAATTTGCAGACATTATGCTGCTGTCGAGAGAGCTCCACAAGCAGAGAAGTATGCAGTGATGAGTTACACCCAACAGCTCCAGATAATCCTTTACAGACCTTCACAGGATTTGCTGTCTGAGGTGACTTGGTAACCATGGTTACAGGTGCATTTGTGGGTGCCGTCCAGATTGACACAGCGGCCGTGGAGACAGATTCCCGGAAGCGCACACTCATCCACATCTGGAGGGAAGATACAGAGAAAAGATAAAGGGCCTCAGAAAATAAAGACAACCGCTAACTCTTTGTAGCTTTTTTATGAACCTTCAACGGTGCCGCACAGCTTCTGGAGTAGCGCTGTGGAGAACTATTCACAGGGCTGGTACTTTGATACTGGGGCGTTAATAATCTCTGACTGACCTTTTGACTGACAGTTACCTTGGCAAACGTTGTCTGGTGAGAGTTTGTAGCCTTGGAAACAGTTGCATGTGTAGGAGCCCTCGGTGTTGACGCACCTACCACGACCGCACACAGTAGGGTTCAAGCACTCGTTTATATCTGAAGACAGAGGAGGTCAGGAGGGGACACAACATACATAAGAAGGTGATTTCAGGTTTCATTCTGTCACAAAAAACACCACAGGTTTCACTACTTATGTACAATCTACCATTGTAGATTTGTTTTCCTCACATGCACCTCTAATCTAAAATCTCTGCATGGCTAGATGCCACTGGAGGTAAAAGAGAAAATATGCTTGTGTGCAATTTGGGTGAATGAACCCTTTAACAAAAGATAAGATGCATGACTGATTATCCCTCTGGCAAAATGGAGCATTGCGACAGAAAACTGAATCAAATTTGGAGGAAAAAAATAAAAATAATGATCTGTATTCAAAATAAGGGTTGTGTCAGCATAAATCAGCAGTAAAGGGGAAACAATTACAGCATAATTAGTCTGCACAATGACTGCAAACAGCAGTCATTACATTACATCAGTACCAAAGGCCAAACACAATTCATGAGGGCCTTTTACTATGCCTGCCTTTTACACTTCATGAGTCAGAACGGTTGACCTGTGGAAAACCTCATGTAGAAACATTGCTTTATAGCGGAATTTATCAAGTGTTAAAAGAAGCATTTTTTTCTGGTTGGGTGAAGTTTGGAGAGAGAAAGCGTCATGTGAGTGTAAGAGACAGAGCAGGAGACATTCAAAGAGGAAGGAAAAGTCTGTAAAGGAGGTGGTGAAAGGTGAACACAGAACACACACTGAAAACTCTGCAAGAGAGTCACAGACCAGGTTTTGTTTGCCTAGCCATGGCATTGCCAGACGTCTGTCAGTGTGGCCCAATGCTTTGTTTCTGCAATCATCCGGCATCTCTCAGGCCTCCACCGATAAGCCCTGACCAGGGAATGGAGCTGTTTTCTCTATCACACCAACAATTAGGCTTATCCACGATTCGGCCAATTGGGCCCAAACTACTGTACTGTGCTGCCGTCAATTGGCTGAAGCAAATACTGGAAACCCAGCTCTAATGCTGCCTGTTTTATGTGGCTCCCACAGCGCAGAACCTGTACTGTAGGCCTGCTAGCCCTGCATGTGTGAATGTTCAGAGCAGAAATATTTACTTCCAGCGTTATCCCTCATTTACAGGGTTCCTCTCAGTTGCTATTTATACACCACAGGTTTACACAGAATGAAAAATATTAGTGGACCGACAAACACAAAGTAGCTGAAGTGCTGTTTTCCTTGGAGACAAGGAAACCACGAGGCTTTAAACAAGAGCATCAGTCACCAGAGTCACTGAGAAATCGATTATAAAGAACTCAAAAGTACTACTAAAGTTAGTTTCCACATTTTCCATCATTCATTTGGTGCTTTTCACATTTCTGGAATACTCACTCCTGTAGATTAAGTTTCCAAACAAATTAGAGGGGTGCAAGGTCATACGGAGGGGATGTGGTAAGTAACACCAGTTGGGCGGTTATGTAACAGGGCCACTTTAAGGTTGGGAGCTGCTATGCGTGTTAGCGTAAGCAAAACACATACCAAGTGTAGTCTGTCGACCATTTGTGTTGTCAAACCTGGTAATACACAGTTTGAGTTTTACAACGGACCACAGACAACATTATGGATGAGTGAGAACATCTGTTTGTGTGCCGGGACCTCTTCGCAGTGGGGAATTGACCCTTTGACCTTCTCATACATCTCCTGTGACTACTCAGTCCTCTCACCTAGCCCGGCAGTGGTTATCAAGCCTCTGCAGGGCCCAACAGTACAGTGGCCTGAGCTCTCCAACAATAATACACTGTTTGTTCAAGGCTGTGGCCAAGAGAAAATATTTGGACTCTCCCAAATTGAAGAATTATAAACAATCTTTTTACGGGGGCCAGAGATATCAAAAGATCAGAAATAACATGGTGAATGTGTTTAAACAATATTGGGGATATGCAGAGGCTGCTGGGTGAAGGACCTGATACATCAAACTTGGAAACACTGAATGGACAAAGACGATGCATTGTAGCCGTCATCGCTGTGGCTTTCGGCTGTCATTAGGGCCCAGAAGTGGTCCACAGGAGACATAAAACATCCAATATAAAGTCTTTTGAAGCAAAAATACAATTTATTTTAGAATATTCGTGCGCAGCAGCATTCAGGGTGTCCCTTTGAGCAAAAAAGCCGCAACGCTGCAAATTTAATTCAGCTTGTGCTATTCCGTGAACTGTACTGCATCATAAGCTGTCAACAGGTCTTTAACATCACGGCCCGTTGCCATGTCGCCTTGGTTTTTTTTTTTGTTGGTCTTTTTTGTGCTGCCAACTGAGAGCAGCAGTCTACGTCTAGGTAAATGTTACCTAACACAGGAAGCTTTTACAGCGTAAGAGGGAAACCCAGCTTATTTCCATGCAGCGGTCGGAAACACCCTTAGGACTCTGGGTAGCGGTGGTGCTGCTGTGATGGGGTGTGAGGTTGCCTTACCCACACATCTTTCATTGACAGGCCTGAACCCCGGGCTGCAGGCCTGGCACTGGAATGAGCCGTGAGTGTTGACGCAGACACCGTTGGGACAGGAGGTGGAATCTCTGCACTCATCTATATCTACTCAGGGAGAAGGTGGAACACGAAAATGTAATCGGAATTAGTTGTTACTAAAACAATGTTACTAAAACAATGTACACATGTGAGGAAGAAGGAGGGTGTAAGGCCCCAAATGCTAATGTATACACACACAAAATCCCTCTGTCACGGACTGAACAAAGTTCTCTTCCTGGCTTTGACTCGAGCAAAACACAATATGTGTTTTGTTACTGGGCTACACATTAATTCATGGCAGCAAACAAATAGGTCTGGATAGGATTGTGCTGTTATGTGAACTTGATTGAGTGTGTCTAGGTGCTTGTGTATACATGCAAGTCACCTTCGCATAGGCCTCTCCAAGACTTGGCGTAGCCAGTGTTGCATTCACAGGTGTAAGATCCCTCTGTGTTGACGCAGTTGCCATTCTGGCACTTGTTGGGCATGCTGCACTCATTAATGTCTGCCAGTTTGAATGAAAAGCAAGGGGAACGGAAAAGAAAGTGACTGTTGTGTTCCACAGCATTAATTAGGGCAGGATGCTTTTTAAATGAACACTACTGACAGACAAGAACTTGCATTGCTCAGACAGAGAGAAAGTTAACAGAAGCCTGTGTTTCCATTGGAAACATTATATCTCCTACTGTCAGTTGGGCCGTGTCTCACCTTGACAGAATTTCCTGTTCTGAGTGATCACCTGGCTGTAGCCGCTGTGGCACTGACAGGTGTAGGAGCCATAGCCGTTTATACAGCGGCCTTTTCCTTCACATGGGTCCTCATCACACTCATTCACATCTACAAAAGGAGACAGAAGGAGAAAGAGAAGTATATTCTCGTTCCATTTCACCAGAAAACACTGCATACTTTCAAAGCCCTGACTTTGGAACTCCTCTACAGTACAGGCATTCCTCAGTGATGGGCCTGAGCCCAGTCGAGGGGAGCCGAGGCTGCAGCCAAGGCCTTTGTGAGGTAAGGGATCACAGCATCATGGCAGCTCTTTGGATGGCCTGTATGCTGTTGTCAGGCATCATGGAACAGGTCAGCATAAACAAACGGATCCCTTTCATTTTGGCTCACTTGAGTTCTCAAGGCTTCTGTGCCGCGCAATGATTGGTGTTGAAGACTTGCTTGCACTGCGATGATGACAGACAGAGCCGCTATGGCCTCTGGTGTCAGCATGTGTGTGTTTGTGTCCCTCCGTTACCCCTGTCCTGCTCCATTTATCTCTCGCTCTCTTTGTTACTTACCAATGCAGTTGGTCTGCAGTGCACTGAGCTTGAAACCTGGCTCACAGTGGCAGGTGTATCCAGTCTGCACAGGAACACATTTCCCGTGGCCGCATATAGTGGGAGTAGTGGCACACTTGTCAATGCCTGTGAAAAGTCGCAAAAGATGTGCACAGTCATTACTCAGAAAACAGACAAAATTTTGGACCAAAGGTTACAAAATATTATAGGCGTCGTAAAAAATAAAAAAGGCGCATTCCATTAACACATGTTGTTCTCTACGGGAACCCATCTTGCTGTTTTATAGGTGGAGTCTTGGATGAGAGGACGGGTTTTACAGCACTGTAGTGTTCTAACAGGTGGTATGGAGTGCTTACAAAGGGTTCGGCAAGAAACAGGTCATGCACAGTAGAGCCTGACATTAGTTTTGTTCTTGTCTTTTTCCATCCAAAAGGAGTGTGGTAAAACAGAGACACTGAACTGGGCCTCTGTGTCTGGCCTTAGGACAAAACCATGTCTTTCTCTATAGGATTACTGTAAATTATTCTCGCTTCCTCGATGTCACTTTTTCTCTCATTGTGTCTGTCACCCAAACACTCTTTCACTCTGTCTTTCGCTCTTCCTCTATTTTTCATAAATCTGGCCTCCGTCCACTCAGGAGAGCTTCCCCTTCCAAGAGGCACACTCTCTCTTGGTTTCTCGCCCTCTCACCCTCTGAGCAGTGCAGCAGATTCAAGCCAAATTGGCTTGGAGAAAAGGGGTCAAATAAAGCTCTCCCCGGCTTTACTTTGGGTAAGCCTGCAAGAATGCCTTATGAGATGTGCTGCCGTCTGCCAGCAGTTGACAGAGAGCATAAAAAATGAAGAGCTGAGCTCCAGGCTGCTGTTTTGTATGGTAGTCCTACAGCTCCCTGTCCACCTGTCAATGGGGTTTTTCGATGTATTCAGTGATGCTGGACAGGCCTGCTTTCGAATACTGAAACTTTCAATGTATTTCTTACCTGTGGCTGAGTCTATGGGGGTTATTTCCTTTGCATCTGCCGTCAGCTCGACACCCAAGTCTGGAGAAGTCTCTGTTAAAAGGGATAAAGTGAGGTGAGTACAAAAGAGAACTAAGTCTGTCTCAGTCTCTACAACCGAAACAAGACACTGTTTGTTTTACCAACCACTGCTGCCGTAGTTGCCATTCATCGCTCAACAATATAAAAATAATCCACTCAAAAACATTACCAAGACCAAAATAAATCCAGTACTCTCATTGAATGTAGTCAACCCTCAGACTTTAATGTCAATGTTTTCGCTGGCGTGACGGCAAAGCAGCCAGAGGTCGAGACTGCCACTGCTGTGCAGGAGCAATTTATAGAAATCACATCACATGTCGGTGCCTGTCTGAAACTGCTGCTGGCCCTTGAGCTTACAGATGCTAAATCAAAACCGCAAGAGGCATTAAACAACAATCTTGAGGCAACTGTTCAACAAGTAGTGTTGTATGATCTGTATGAGTGAAGCCAGGAAGGAGGGAAAAAAATACCTGGATATTTCAGTGGTGAGTCAGTCACAACAGCTGGCTAGAAAACAAGCAAATATTACTCGTCAAAAAAGCATCTGGGTCACATTTTTCTTCAGCATATTCATATAGTATGCCTGCTTCTGTTGTCATAATCTTTACTAATTAGGTGTGTGTCTCTGACAAAATGTGGTCTGAATAAGTTATATAATCATAACAAACCCTCCAGCTGAGATAGCTAGAGCATATCGTTCTAAGACAAACATTTCTAAAGCCTGTGCCAGGGAGGGAGAACTTACCGGACTCAGAATTTCCACATCTGCCACAAGACAGAAAAAAAAAGAGGAAAAGTTTATCAGTGGCAAACATTGACATTCTACTAACAAGCAATGTTACTAAATTCACACAAAAACCCATGTTCACTTTGGGCACCTGACTCGCAGCTTTGGAAGTCTTTAGCTCTAATAAAACAAAGCTTACGACACATTCATCCTCTCAGCCAGATGAATAAGTATCAGAGAAGCTAGTGCAGACTACTGGCCAAGGAAAAATGCAAAGAGAGACAAGGAAACAGATATCTTTGATAATGAAGACAAAAAGCCCTAAATATTTATAGAACCGTCTCCTCGTCTAAATCAAAATGTCGGAGCCAATAAAGTATCTCACAAGCGTTAAATCAAGAAGATACATTCGCAGGAAATCCCGAGGATTTAGATGTATGGCCAATGTGGATTACTGGTGTGCATTTCGGTGATGCTCGCAGGCTTTTCATTTTGATGGATGGAGGACATGAACGCAACTTGGAATATGTTCAGTGTTGTATCAGACATGTATTTATGGAGATCAAAACATCCTGTTGATGTTTGGACTTCATAAAAAAAAGTTAATCCATTTACATTCTACAGGAAAAAAATAATAGTCAGCTGTCCTGCATTGTTTATGCCATGGATTGTGGTAAAAATATTCAAGCAATTAAGTGAATCTGATGTTTGGGTAACTCTGAGGCCTGAGTGCATAAAGCAACAATTATTCATCTCTTTATCATTCACAGTAAACATTTACAAGGCTGAAAGTCAAGTTAGCAGAGATTTAAACGCGCAGAACGTCTTATTCTTACCGTCTGGCTGTCTGGGTGTTCCTCTGGCTGGATGGAACGGATGCTGAGGAGTCAGTGGGTGCTGGGGTGCTTGTGGTGTCTCGGGGTATTCAGGGTACTGGGGTACTTGTGGTGTGTGTGGGTAGCTGGGATACTGTGGCACCGAAGGCTGAGAGGATGGAAACTGAGGATAAGTGGGGTTCTGCTCCTCCAGAGACAACCCTGTGCTCTGCAGCTCATCAGCCTCCAGCTGTCTGAGAGAAATCTGCACATCAGATCGAGAGTAAGTGTATCCGTGACCAGCTGGGCAGATCTCCTTGAAGTGGTCTGTGGGGCAGGAAACACGGGAGCAAACAATAAGTGATGGAGAATGTCACCTCTGTACTCTGAGCTCATAAAAACCAACATTCAGCTCTGACGGAGTGTCGTTGTGGCTCATATTTCTGTCTGATATTCGCAGTAACACCATAAGCCAAGCGTGTAATACTGTTATGATGAGCATGCTGTGTGCTGTGAATGAGGAGATTGAGTTTCGGCGATTGCTGCAGAACTAGCGAGCTGGCGGCTCAGTGACAGCTGTCACAGAGGGCTACCAGCGAGGATCTGGAAAGACTGGGAGGATATCTGCAGTCTCAAACAGAACGACACAACCATGCCAGTGGGGGAAGTAGAGGATCATGTAATACTGGCTGACCTTTGAACTCTTTGGTGTAGAGGCATGTGAGTGAGAGGCTAATGGAGGATTGGACGGGCCAGATAAAAGGAGGGAGACTGCACCTCTTTGTATCTGAGTCCAACAAATCTCAGCGATGGTGAATCCATTACAAGTGAGAAGCACTGTGTCCTCTACCTGACCTGAAACCATTAACTGTACGCCAAAAGAGTCTGGAATAGAGATATGAGCAGTGACAGATATGTGGTCGCAGTAAATGCTTGTGTAAATGCAGGAAACGTGGATATGATAGGCTACTGAATGATGAATTTAAAGTGGAGGGAAATGGGGCTATATATGATCAGGAGCCACATCAGAGAAGCTGCAGTAAATATGGAATGAAACTCAACAAGCTCCTGTTACCAAGTCACAAGTAATGGGCCTGACCGCCTTTGTTCAGAACATGGCTCTAACAGCTTGTCAGGCCGTACAAAAGCCAGCGTCCGAAAGAATCAGAGCCTGTGTGTCTGTGTACTGTGTCAGTCCTGACTGAGCAGCACCATGGAGGTCTTATGTCTGTGATATCTGATCTATGACAATCCCCATGAATCACCGGCCAGTACAGACACTCCATAAAACCAGCTTGTTTCTCTCACAGACTTTGAAGATTAGATCAGTATGAAAAAAAAAGAGAGATGACAACTATTTCCAATGTTTCACTTGGCCAAGCCATGTATTTCTGCTGTGAAGCTTTCCCGGTCTATTAGTGGGGTTTCTCTCTGAGGGTTGGAGTGATAACACAAGACTGACTCCCACTATTATGTAGCCTCCAAAATATGAAAACTGTTATGTTTTTGGTCCTTTTCCACTCCAAACACATTTAGTTATTTTGAACTGCTTTACACGCCTGCCAGAGAACAGAATGGTGACTGAGTGGTAAATATTCTTCCCCTGCGCTTTCACTAGCGTTGCTTGCACTTGCGTAAGATTACATGTGACACTTTAGGTCTGCAAAAGCGTTTAACCCCGGAAAGAATTTTTCAGAGTAAAACCAAAAATGGATATTTGATTCTGCAGATTGCGGACAAGATGATACCTTGGGACACACTCAGCAGCGGAACAGGGTAAGTTTTGGGACAGTTACCTGATCCTGGCAGAGGGCAGCGATCACACCCAGATCCCCAAGCCTTGCCCACTCGGCTGCAGCAGCAAATCTGCTTGGTGAGGTGATTGGGAAGCGGCAGAGAGCACGTCCCTGCTGAAATCGATCGGTAGCATGACGCCCTCTGGTCAGACACTGCTTTGTCAGCTGCAAGAGAAGTCAATAGACCCATCACATGTTGGCCTGGGCTTGAATTATGTGATATGATTCAATGAAAACAAACAATACTTACAGACACAGTGGCTCCTTGCAGCGTCCAACATGTAGCCCTGTTTACATGTGCACCTGTAGCTTCCTTTGTTATTGAGGCATTCAGCATTCTTACATATCCCAGGCAACAGGCACTCGTTGATGTCTGTGAAACATGCAGTATGTCAGTAATGTAGTATCTGATTATGTAAATATCATGAAGTCATGTTTTCCCCCCGACAAAACTTTTTTTTTTAACTCCCACTGAATCCCCCAACCAAACGTAGCACACGTACCAAGATCAAATTTAGTGAAGTGCAATTCACATTGAGAGCTTTCAGACAGGCAGAAAGGTGTCAACAAACTGCAATAGCTCATGTAGTCAATAGCGTCTGAGAGGCGATGAAATAGGGAAACTTTAAGGTTGCACAAGTGATGACAAGGGGGAAACACGTGCAGTAAATCTGACCAGTCTAAAACAAACGCTCCCAAAATCATTTATCTTTTTGAGTGTAAAATATTAAAGCTGTGGGAAACCCAGTATTCATGCAGACACAAAGGGAATCACAGAATGTTTTAGATTATCATCTTCCTCAGCATCTTTCCTTTACAGTGTCCAATTAGGTCACAGCATCCTCAGCTTACGTCAGTAAGTGAAAGTTATTAAGAGGTTTTTCCCTCTGTCTGGCCTGAAACATGTGTTGGAGTGATACAGTGGCCAGTGGAGTTCGCCTACTGTTCCAGCAGCTCCTGAGTCACATAGCCAAATGGAAGCGAGCGAGCCAGTGAATGCCAGCCAGGAGCATAGGGGGACATATTTGAGGCGCTTAGTCATGCGATCACACAGGGACCAGGCAAAGTTTGTTGTTCTACTGTGTTAAACAAAGAGTACATCATTAGGTCTTTTCCCATTGCTTTGACGTCTGGAACCCGACAGCCTGCCACCACAGATTTTCCCAATTTTAATTAATCTGCTCTTGTTTTGTTGTTTTGCTTCCTGCTGGAAAAAGTGAGCTTTTGAGGGATTGGGGCTGATAAATTGTGCGGACTGAAGCTAATCCAGGGAATGCCTCAATGTTCCCTTTGCTGTTTATTGTTTCGTCTTTTCTATCTCTGTTGCCCTTTTGTTTTTCCATTTCTCTTTCCACTTTTCTATCTCTCTTAGGAGGGACTCGGCTGCTCTGTTATGACAATGTAAACAAGTCTGTGTTTCTGTTAGCGGGGCGACCTGTTTGGATGAGTAAGGATGAGGTACGTGCTGTGAAGATGATGAAGCGGGCCACAGATGTCGCGCCTGCCTCCGCTGAGACTCCCAGTCTGCACTCTGGAACAACAATATAGCGTGTGCAGGTACTGCGGCGACTCGGGTTTAGTTTGAGCAGCATCTGGTCAGAGTTCAGGTCAGCGTTGGGCTCAGCCTTCATCACATGGGGTCTTTAATCCATGGTTCGGTTGACTCCCAGATTAGTGCTATTGTTACAGTCTGCTGGTGGGTTGATTGGGATTGAAACTGACTTCCATGACAACCTGTCATGACCAGCACTAATCTCAACATCTATTTTGAATTCAAGCTTGGTTGCTCTCAATGACAAATAGTGCTTGTGGTAGGAGCTCACGAGAACCAACAGCTTTAATCATAACAGTTTTTCTAGTCTAGTGACACATGATAAAGTTTCCTAACTTCAGTCTGCTGCAACCTTGCGTGACCTTTCCTCCCTCTTAACTTCTGGGAAAACCAAGATGCACATAAACACCTGCAGGATTATTTATGAACACTGCAAAGCAAATTGGCAGCATCTCTGTCTTTATAATGTATTAGCTTACGGTTAAAGAGAGCACCTTAGGACTACTTCGGAAGTCTCAAACCAGACATAAGTGATGGGGCCAAAAATGCATCCATTTAAAAACTGTGACTAGTGAATTCACGTTCTCAAAATACAGCCAAAGCAGATATTAATGGGAAAAGTAAGTTTTCACAGGCAAATTCCTTCGGATGTATCAGGATCTCAACCTGCTGACCCCGCCAATATTGGAAATGATGAATGTCAAAAGTCAGTGTTTTAAAATCATTAGCTGCTTTTATTAACTTGATCCAAAATGTCAAAAGAGTTATGTAAGACTTCCATCATCTCTTCTTTGAAGTGGTGTATGAGTAATATGACCTGCTCCCAGCACCAGTTTACCACCCACAACAGAGCCTGCACATGCATCTCTGTGGGCCTTTCATCTAACAAGCACACTACAAGTGGCCAATTCAGCTAACCTAGTTTCTGAGAAGCAGCTTCTGAAGATAAGGAATCATCTCTGAAGTCAGAGAACTGAGTCCAGCTCTGATGGGGCATCTTATCTAACTGGTGCGAGGAACGTCACCAACCTCAAAGGTCAGCATACGGAGGCAGAGCGGCAGTAAATCAGGCCTATTACCAAATATGAGACAAGCTCTGCTCTGTTCCAATAAAACACACTACAAACATCTCAGAATAGGAGCCGCAGTCGGGCAAGCTGGACACCATCCTGATAATAATGACAAAATCCCAGAAAAAGCAGATTTTTGCCTTCTTGGCAGTTGGTGCGGGACCTGAAATTAGAAATAATTTCTGGGAATGGAGCAGCAGCTGAGCGGGACAGAGAATTTTAAGCGCTCCAGTAAATATTGTGGGTAGCTGTCAGCTTTGCTTTTTTGGAACGCAAAAAATGAGCAACTGAAAGGGAGAAACATCTTGAAACAATCATAAAAGTAAAGCATGAATAATAGAAAGATAAATTTCCACATTTGTTGGCTGCTTGACACACTATTGGAAAATAAGTATGTCCTTGTCCACAGGTCTTTATTTTATTAAAATATGCTTCCCTGCTCAATCACTACCTGAACACATCAATAAGCCAGTAACTCTGTTCGGATCAGAAAAAGTGTTGAACTTGCTGAACCAGTGGATGAGGCCTGTTGTAGAGGTAGTCATAGCTGTCCACTGGACCGTTATGTTGTTATACTCCATAGGCTTCAGTAAGCATTGCCCTTTGGATTATGACACGATTAATCAAGTCAGTGACACAGCTCTAAGTAGACTGTCAGAAAAGCTGCCTTTTGTTATTCAAAGTGTCAACATCAGTTGTCAGTGCGAGGTCTTGTTCCCAGATCAAGCTGTGCATGTTTTCCTGCAACTTTCAGCCGCGGTTTATTTGTTCGTGTCGATTAATTTCGATGTTGTATACTTACACCACCAACAAATATAAATGCTCTGGATTCTTTAGCGGGAGGTTGTCTGCAGTGTCAACACTGTGGGTGGTTATTGCCCCTTGAAGCAACTGCCAGCTGACAAATAGCCACACCGAGGATGCTGCAGTGGTGGAAAACATTGTGTCTTTTCAGGAAGGGATCTAAGTTTGTTTTTGCATACACTCAGATGGATACGCTGGTAGTCAAACAGATGTTCCTCCGTTGGCACATTTAGCAAGGCGGAGCAACAAACTTGCTCACAAATACTCAAAGAGCCACATTTGCCATAATCACAGCCTGCTGCACCGTTCTCCACTCAGAACCCCAAGACCAATTAAAACAGGAACCCCATGTGCTTATTGGCTGCTCGGCTCTGACCCCGGACCAGGCCTAATTGTTCCCATAGGGGCCAGATGTACAGCAAGGAGTAAGACTTTTATAGAGGTGCTCATGGATTCATGTATGAAAACATATGGACATTAAGTTTTTATCACATCCATGCCATTATTTTTAATATATTTTTGCTTTAATATACAAACTATTAAAAATATGCAGCAGGGTTAAGTCATACAATAACAGTCAGAGGGTATTAACCTCTCCTTTACTATATTTTATAGCTTACCTTGACAGTGTGTGACATTCATCCTTTTAAAACCTTTGGGACATTCCACTTGTCCATTTGCAATCACCGCGAATGCTGCAAACAGAGAGGGGAAAGCAGAGTTTAGAAGGAGCGAAATGATCTAACAGCGTTGGCCTCTCTGTCACAAAGCATTGCATTCATCGTAGAGGGAGAAGAGGAGCCCAGCTTTAGGAGGGGACCATATAACTTACAGATGTGAGCATCTCGGCAAGAGGAAAAATGAGGGGACCCACAACTGGGCCCCGAGGGACCTCAGAGTGAGTGTATGGAAATGGATCCCCATCAACCACATTTATAAGACAGCGCTGCCATCCAGCAGAATGTAACGATAACACTCGACGTCATTTATAATCATATTACCTACAACTCTCCTCGACCTCCAGGGACAGATGAAGGAAGTGCTTATATCATAAATAAGTTGGGGAAGCCTACGTGACAGCTCTGACCTTTATCATCAACCGCAGTGCAAATCTACTTAAACAAGAGACTAATGCTTTAACTGTGCACACAAGGAATGGTGATTAATGTACAGCTCACGGAGAAGTGATGGGCCAAAAACTCTTTTTGCTTGTTTTGCCAAAGCAATAAAAATCACATGGCGAGTGTGCGTCAGGTGTGTACATAAGAGGTTCACAGGAGTGCTGTGGTAAATAACACGGCGTGTCTGTTAATGCCCCAGTGCGGCCAGACTGTCAGTGACGGAGGCCTGAAAACATGGTGTCATTACTCATTCGGCACCCAGTCAAGCCCCAGCATGCTCCATTAAATGTACAGAGGGGTCAATGTGACTATCATATGGCAAAGAGAAACTCTGTGTTCGAATGTGTGTGTCTGTATCTGCGTGTTTGACAGGGAGAGTGAGATGGAGCCAGTATGTATGAAGTTCTATATGATTCCTAACAGAGACAGAGTGATTATGAGTAACAGATCTTTCCATGACATAAACTGAGATGACAAGTTTCTCGATATATCATGTTGAAAGGAAAAGATCTGATTTTGGAGGGGAAAAATGTGTGTTTGGGTGAGGAGAGCTGTAAAGAATAATGACATGCTTGTTAACATGACGGAACTGTTTCTCACTGTTATAGTCTATTCAAATTACATTCACAAATCAGGCAGCTTAAAGCAGCGAAGGTAGAACTTTGCACCATGGGGTTTCCTAATCATGACAGCCATGATTCAGATTTTCATGCTAGAAAAAATGTTGTTTCTGCCAAGAGTTGGGATAAAAACTTGGTATTGTGTGTGCAACACCCTACGTTCAAGCAGACTTTTTAAATTACTGAACATGGGGTAGGAATTTTACTTTTGCAAGGCATGACACAGACTGGGATTTTTTTTTAAAGTTGAATAATTGAGTGAATAAGCTCAACAGATGCGGATACGTTCACACAGGTGCACTACAACTAAACAATTAACAGCTGTTTCAGATTCTGTATTAAGATGACAAGAGTAAAAGATCTAAGTGACTTTGAAAATGGTTTCATTGTTGGGGCACAGATGGCAGGAACTTCAGTCACTTTGACTGCTCAACTGGCTCAATTGTGTTCCTATTGAAACACTATATTTAGATCTATGGGAAAGTCATTAGTAAATTGTGTTGTTGTCAACACTGCACATTTCATGACCACAATGTTATGCATTGGAGAGATAGGTATGAAAAAACATAACAACTCTTCATCAGGTGACTGAGAATATCTGTGCAGGTCGTGATCAGACTGCCAGCCTAAAAAACCTGTTGACAGTCACGTAAAGAAGGATATTACAGTTGTAGTAAATAAACCCTTCATTACAAAGATAAATACACATTTGAGGGATTGGTCTACAGAGATGTGGAAAAAGTGATATGGTTAGATGAGTCATCCTTAACCATGTTCTTCAGAAATGGGCGAGTACAGATGTGGTGTACACTATGAGAACAGCTCAGGCCTGAACCATTGACCCCTACAGTGTGGGGATCTGCTGGTTCTGTTTTGCTGTGGGGGACATTTTCCTGGCAAGGTTCGGGCCCACTTGTCTCCTCAGAAGGAAGAGTCACAGCAAATCAATCCACCCACAGTCACTGACTGGTTTGATAAGTGTAAAAATGACGTGAATCATATTTTATGGCTTTAATGGTCACTAGAACTCAACCCAACTGACCACCTATGAGAATTTGGACAACAGTGCTCTCCACCATCATCATTTAAAAACTCAAATGAGGAAATATCTTTCCAGTTCCAGAATGTAGAGAATCACTGCCAATGTGCAGTGAAGTTGTTGGCAGGATGTGGTGGCCCAACACCTTATTGAGACACTTTATGTTGTCTTTGTTTTAAATGAGAAAATGCCCTGTCTGCATTTATTTTTACCTCCAGTCATCATTGAGTCAGAGAAAACATAGAGTCATCATTGTACGCAGAAAGGAGTAAAAAATGACAGTGACGACAATCTTTGGATTCCCACAATGAGACTAAAAAATGAGATTTTACCAAAGTAATTCATTGCTTTGAATCTGCTGCCACATTGATGAAAGATTGGAAACAGAGGTGACGTATGCAGGAAAGGAGGCAAGGCATCACTGCCTTTGCCAGGAGAGAAAATAGATCTTCTCCTCTGGCAGAGTGCTTTGGGAAAGGGAGAAAAGTCCCATCGTGTTTGTCACCATAGCTGAAGCAACTCAAAGTGCTGACTGAAAGACTGCTCTGCTATAATGTACCGTAAATGGCTATCTGGATGCCTAATTGGGCAAGCAGGACCAGACAAGATCACATCTCCGTAAACCACATGTTAAGCTACAAATGCCACCAGACATTAAACCCAACACAAACACATATTATACATAAAACATCCAGTGTTGCTCCAGAAGCTCAGTCATTCATTTTCAAAGGTAGAATTAGGTGCTGTATAGTTTGGGGTTTAAAATAACAACACAACAATCCTGTAAATATGTACCATCAAAACAAGCCCCACCAGTCGGTCATGGGTTTGTGTCAGTTTCTCAGGAGTGACTGGAATGTGTGACACATGGAGGTTTTCTGGGAACGAGACCCTGGAAGCTGAGTTATGTTTTGGTCCTGCTGTGACCCAGTCGACCAGGCAGGGTCAATGTACCTGAGGGTTGACAGAGCAGAAGTGGGTCAGCATGAAGGGGCAACGAGTAAAGGGGGGAACTGTGTCAAAGCGACGCCCCTGTTCCCGTCTGCCCACCTCCTCATCTTCCTCCACACCCTCCTAATCCCTCTCCAAAGTTTCTGAGTAATGAGCTGTTGTGGTAGGGCGGCGGGCACGTCCTCCTGCAGCGATGGGATCAAGGAAAGTCTGGCCTGAGTGACAGCAGGGCGCACATGCCAAGGGAAGCCCAGTAGGGGAGGTCCTGGAGTCTCAATAAAGCTTATTAGCAGGGAGAAGAGGACTTCTGCAGCGAGTAATGACTTCAGCATGAATCTGAGCGACAGCTTATGTCAAATGTCTTAAAATGACATCAGAAAAAGACTGAGAAGTAACAAAAATCTTGTGTAGCTTTAAAACCTTATTATGTAACAGTGATGTAAAGCTGGCATGCTTCCATTTATACCAGACACATTTATGTTCATAAAACTTTATTTGCACTTAGGATCTAATTTGGCAGATACTGCTCAACATTTCCTTATGTGTGCCCTGGATCTAAAAGTTCTTGTTGCTGGAGTTCAATTCACTCAATGTTTATTGTTCCCTAAGGGCGAATTGTTTGCAGTACATTTAAAAACCAGCTGTTGAAGCTCAGCATGCAGAGGTTGACAACGACCCACCTAATTACTGGTTGCCTTCTGTTATTATTACATACAGTACTGCGGGTCTCGGCTGTTTGATTAATTAATTAATTAATAGTTCCACTTTGGAGCTAAGCTAAACATAAACCTCTGTAGATGGATCTTGTGTCTAATCACAACCATCTACCTCAAGAAATCATAATCAGCTTCAGTAATAAAAATGTGAGACTACTTGGCCATGTAATTTCCATTATTATATAAAAAGCAAAGAATGATGGTGTCCTTAGTGGATTTTAATGGCGTGCCAGTTCCCATGCTGGTTTCTACAATCATTTGTGTAGAAAATATAGAGCTACACAGCCAGTGGCTTGCAAGAGTGAGCTCAAGCTGCGCATCATTAGTGTCACCCTTGGTTACAAAGACTGTAGACCCAGACTTGTCTGTATCCACAGAGGGTACAGACAAAACCTTCCAATTGTTGTCTATCCATTTAGCCCTGTTCAACAAAAGACTTTGTCACCCCTCACTAATTTATTGTCCGTCTCCATTCAATTGTGTTGTGCATTCCACTGGCAGTTGTTCAATAATATTTGCTCAAATTCCCTGACCTGAAAGTGTAATTCAAATTCCTTAAAGCTCCTCAAACGCTTTTGCTGTCCAAACTTAAACCTGAATAAATCTCTTAAGTCTCTTTTGGTATGAAAGTAAAATTTGCTCAATGAAAAGCGCTGCTGGGTATTCAAATGAAAGCTTATGCAAAATAGGAGAGAAGGTAAAGAGAGAAAGAGGCAGGAGGCTGAGAAGGAAGAAAGTTTTGAGTCAGCTGGGTTCCTCAGCCATACAGAAATCTTTAATTGCTAATTTTGGTACAATCACTCTGTAGACCACCCGGCCTGCAGGCTGTTCTTCTAAGACGATTGAGCAGACTGGTCCATCAATCACAGGGCTCAGAGCCCTTCACCAGCTCCTCCAGGGATTTGCCAGGGAGCCAACCTCAGTTCTCCACTTAACCGAATGAAAAACCTGAGAACGTGTGAGAGACGAGGGAGGAGGGATGGGTGCCATCCACAGGATGCAAACAGGAGACAGTCTTCCTCTTTATTCCATTGGGGGCCACTCCATAGGAAAACAACCAACATCAAAGCCAAGACCCACTCAGGATCCTATCCAGCAATTTGCTTTCTGACATGCCGCCACAGGACAAACTGGTGCCACCGAGAGAAAACCAGGAGCACAGAGAGCTCTTTAATCACCATGGAGGGTTTCAGGTCTTTGGAGTCTCTATGATGGCTAAGCCATCTCTTCTTGGCCTTTGAGCCAACGCTTGATTGGAGCAAACAGCTTAAAGGGAAGTCATTTTCTTTCAAAGTAGAATGTCTCCTTGGCACTCGCCACATTCGCCAATCTGGCACGGTCCATATCACATGCCCTGTAAATAATGTGTCCCTGCTAGTAAGGCTAAGGCTAATCGGTAAGGACACATGGGATTGATGTCAACATCCTCCTGCTGATACTCACATAAACACAAAACCAAAGTAAAAACTACAAGATACTATATTTGCTCAATCATTAACAGTCGTAGCTGTGGATCTGTATCATATTGCTTTAACACAACAAACCCGCGGCGCATGTGAAGCAGCAACAACAAAAGACTTTGATGAAAAGCTTATTTCATTTTTCTGCTACATTAAATCTTTACTCGAAACATACTTTTCATTGTTTCTATTCACGAAAGTATGCATTTTATATCTCTGTTTGTAGTTTGACAATTTTGCTTAACGCTCTTCTCCAAGATGCTGATAGCAATGCAACCCGCATCAAACACATTTAAAACAGACCCACATTCCTCTATAATCTCCAATTCCCTGTGGAATATTAACCACCTGGGCTTGATCCAAAGGAAGGCATGCCACGGTACATTCCCAATAAAAATATGCTCAACTTAGCTTGTATCCAATTAAGAAATGCATCGCAAATTTCATATCCATCTGCCTCCAACTGGGATTTATTTCTCGTGGTGGTTAGGTCTGCTCAGCCCTGATTAGCCACACGACTGCCCAGCTAATAGATTCCATCATTCTAGTTGTGAGCGGATAACACTAAGTCAACATCAATGAATCAAATGCTGTCAAAGAGATGTGATGTCTCTATCTAATCACCATGAGAAGCTGCTGTGGAGTTGATCCAGTGCATCTGTTCTGTTTCTGAAGCAAAGTCATTGCATCTCTGGTTTTTGTTGGTCATTAACAAGTGTTCATGTTTGATCAGTGCTAATAAAAAGCAAGAAGCACAGGCTCTGGCCCCTCAGTGGATGTCAGAGTAAATGTCTCGGGAATAGATAGAAGATTTCAGAGGGATGAGTTCATGTGGGAAGATCTGGAAATCCTGGAGCTCTTTGAGCCCCCTCCTTCGCCTCATCTGACTGATCTAAACCTCGCAAAGAATATCGTCCTCATTACAGAGCGTCACAGAGAGGAGATGGGAGTGAAGCATGACCCCGATGACCCAGGGAGGTAGAGCTGGAGGAAGCCAAGGCTCCTGTGGGTGTGGTGGTTACTTTAGGCCCTGGGGACATGTGATCTGGCTCCCTGGGAAGCCTCCCAGCATCGCTGATGGGGAAAGTCACAGAGAGGGAAGCTGCCCATCAATGACAGATGGGGAGACAAATGGCTTGTGAAATTCCATTAGCTGTGAAACACACAGTGAGGGAGGGGCTGCCAGCAAAGTTAGAGAGAGTCATGCCAACACTACAGTATGGGTCAGACTGGGGCCACAGCAATTCGCCTTCAGTTGACTTTGTGAACCATTGATTACTTTAATGATGGAAATCTATCCATAAAGTCCCCTAAAAACCCATATCTGTGTATCAAAGTTACATAACTAGAAGTTTTTTTCAATGAAAAGAGTCCCTTCCTGCCTTAAAATGTCTTCGATGTAACTCTACACTGTTGCTTCCTAATGTGTGAAATTCCCACTTCTCTCTCCATGCAACCCACTATAGTCGCTGCAGCTCAAGCACACCAGCTCATCAACAATTCAGCACCATAAAACTACCCTACATTACACAATGGCAATGGGCAATTCAGTCTTACATAAAGAAGAATATGGAAATCCCCACCCTCCAAGTTGACAGGACTTGTTCTTTAGGTTTTTTCCGTTTGAAATCCTAGTCATTGTAGTCAGTGTATTTTCAAGGTGGAAATGCTCAGCCATGGCATGGACTACTTATTTTACTCCTGATGTGTCATAGGATATTAAAAACACTGTATGGACATGTTAACAAGGTAAAAAAAAAAAGATTT
This sequence comes from Chromis chromis, assembly GCA_900302755.1. Classification (NCBI taxonomy): domain Eukaryota; kingdom Metazoa; phylum Chordata; class Actinopteri; family Pomacentridae; genus Chromis; species Chromis chromis. The sequence continues at coordinate 43,118 of OMNN01100123.1, read as the reverse complement.
TCACTGGAGAGGGTCTTTAAGACCTCAGAGTTGCACAAACAACACAATTCTGACTCCTTGCTTTTTTAATGATAAAATTCCTCTCACTATCATAGTGGGTTCAGTTTCCAGTGTTTTTCAAATGGGACTTGTATAACCAAATCATCCCCTGTCACTGGTTAGTTCTCATACTTGTGAACAGTTTTGTTTTAATCACCTCTACAATAATTTCAGAAGCTGCAATGATAGAATTAACCGGCTTGAAATCCAAACCAAGTGCAGGGCCGCTTTTGTTACTCCGCCTCCTCATCAGAACCAGAGGGATGCAGTTGACTGCAGCCTGTTCTGGTTGATCTGGATCTCATTACTGGCCAGGAATCCTCAGCATGCGACTTTTTAAAGGCACTGGCTCCTAAAGGCTTCGGCTCCCACTGAGATGGGACACACTGGCATTCGTGCTTCCATAACGTCAGCCCTCCTTCTTGTACACATGCATGCACGCATATCCTCCCTCCTTATTGCCATGACATAAAGTGACATAAATTCCATGGAGTATAATAATAAATAATATCTGGCCATATAATATCATCATCTGTGCTTAAATGTACATACATTTACAGATTTCAGGCACAGCCAAGCGGCAACAGCAGCAATATATTATGAATCTATATCACTGAGGCTGATGCACATATTAATACATACTGACAGGGATGTGGAGGCAGGAAGCATAGACTAGAATTCCTGTCTGCAAAAGAACTCTATTAAATTGTGGTCATACTGGCCTCTATTATAACTGTAATAAAAAATGAAGTGAAGTAGCAACCCGTGTTCTCAGTCAATATTGTATTTTGCAACCAGCTATAAACTGACCAATGGTAGCCTCGCACGCCTAAATACAAACTGGGTTTTCATGACATCATTATCACATACTCAACAAGAGACACAGGAGACTCTTATAAAGCTATATGACCTCTCTCTCCACACTGTAAGCCGGCAACTGACTCATTCACTATGAAATAAAAAGAGCAATATTATTTTTTCAGGGGCTGTTGTCTCCGGGCTGCATATCATTCCTGTCAAACGCATAAAAAAAGCACACACCTCGGCCAGAAAGAGGGAATGCGGCTTAAAGATAAGGCCAAGTGTCTAAACTGAGAACAGCAACATTCTGGAGGAATTCAAAGTATTTCTCTTATTAAACTTCCCTCCAAGACTTCTGGGACAGAGTACATGACTTCATTTTGACTTCATTTTTCCTCTCTCATTCTCCGCATCCTTTCTTCTCCGCCTGCGTGTGACCCTGGACTACAGTACGCTGCTCCCCAAAACACCCACCAAAAAAAAATGAGCGTTCACTCAGTTTCTCCCCCAAACTTCAAAGGAGGGAGCAGAGGAAAACATCTGGGAGCCAAAAGAGATCATGCCGGGGACTCTGGAAGAGCAGGAATCCGGCATGCCGGGGGAGATAGAAAGTGGGAGGGGAAAAAGAGTGGATCGACATCTATTATTGAGACAGAGAGGGATGATGTCTGCTTCTGATTAAGGTCTGGACAGACATTGAACAGGGTATAGACAATCTGACAGCCAACTGGCATGTGTGGGCATGGACGTAATATGATTAAGAGTGTTGGGAGTCCCTCATGAGCCACCATAATGCAGCTGCTTCCTACGAGGCCTCCACCAGCACAGGGATACAATCATGCCCTCCAAATAACACTCAGGGCTGTCAGGCAAAGTGAGAGCCTCCATCTACAGTGGACGGTGTCACCACCCACCCTGCTCGCCTGCGCACAACCACCCTGCTGCTGTTTCTCAAACCTACCGCAGCTCTGGTTGAGAAGCAGGCTGTTCATTTCCTCACACTTCTGAGGCCACGTTGGCTCATTCTGCCCGCAGGGTGGGTGGCACGCCTGCCAGGCTCTCATCTTCATGCTAAATGTGTTTTCATTTGCTTCCCAGGTTTGGTTTTATGGAAGTGAAAATGGTTTCGTTTTTACAACTGGGTGAATAGGCGAGTCACGCAGCTGCTTCAGAGGGTTTTAGACAACTAATGAAGACTGTTAGATGCTAATCATCATTAGTCATCAGTGTTGTTTAGGCGCATGATAAATGATAAAAATCCACCAAGCATAAACAATGGCTGCTAAGGAATATAAAAAGAACAACTTGTAAACACCCTAATATAGAGCATTCGGAGTGGGAAGCTCTTCCTGGAAATTAAATAAGAGCGCAGCTGCATCTCGCTGTTTTGAACAGAACAAGAATACCAGGAGATCAACATGAATAACATAACAGAAAATTATACCAACAGAATAAGACCAGATTAGAAATAGATTAGATTTAATTATGCAATGGAACACAGCGGAACAAAAAAATTCCCTACATCTGATGCCTTTAGTCATAGGGGCTTACCTGGTTTGGTTGGACACTTTTGGCATTTATTCAGTCCCCAGGAGGCGCCAACACTTCCACAGCAATCATCCTGTTTGGTCAGGCCTGGCAGAGGCTTGCCACACTACAACAACAACACACATCTGTGTTAAATCTACAAAACAAGTTTTGAGAATGAGTGTTACATGTTTGTGCATGCATGCTTGTTTATGTGCAAGTGTCTTTCTGTTGGCATGGGCGTAAGAGTATTCGTGTGTTTGTGTTTGTGTATGCCTATCTGCAAGGACACAGTGAACCAGACACATCTGAGACCATTTAGTTGGAGAAGGACAGAAAGTCTGAGTCCAAAGAAATAAGTAGGAACCTCGTAGCGTGTCTTATTAAGGCGCTTTGTTAATTGTGATGGGAGATTCCTATCACACCGTACTTATTGGATTTTGAGCCAATAGAGATGAAACTTAAGAGTTCTGGAGAACACTGACACTCTGGCAGGAGAAGAGGGAGCACTGCAGGCTAAAGCTTTTTCGTGCTCGTTTTGCGCTGAAGTTCTGTTCTTCTTAGTCATTGTGACTTGAAGGTTTAACTTCAAGCTCCCTATTAAAAGTGGGAACTGGAGTGTTCAAGAATTAATGTTGGCAAAAACCACTTTACTGTTGATCGCTTTGTTGTTCCAGCTAAAGGTTAAAACTCAATGACAGCCAAGAGAACAGATGTTATGCCGGTCCTCAGATTAGCCAAACTCACGCACTGCGACTCAAGTCCTAACTTCCTAACTTCTCTTTAATACACGAATGTTGACCAGTTCATGCAAAGTACAGTAAATGTGCAGTACGTGCCATACTGTGTACATACAGAAAGGAGACCACATGGGCAGAACTTCAAGCCTAACCTTTGTCCTTTGAATGTATCCTAACTCATACCATGCCTTTGTTGGAGAACCAGTGGAACATGAGATGACCAGTGTGGCCAGAGCTCATAAATCCTGGACATTACATAAATCATTTGCACAAGCTCACTTCCTGTTTGAGACAGGATCTATCAGAGAAGACGAAAGGATGTGAACATAATGGCACCTGCGGTAAAAACGCTTTCTCCCCCTGGATTTGCCTTTCAAACTTAACATCAACACCTTCACTACAATACTCCAGCTGGCTTAGATCGCCTGGTGCTGACAGGGTACACAGTGTGTTTTAATGCCTTAACACAATACCTGTCCGTCGACTGTCTCCTGAAAGCATCTTCCAACATGTCCATTCTGACGGATGTGCGTTGTGGCGTGGCCATGGCTGTGGCCATTTCCACTGGTGTGAGGGTGTCTGCTGCTGTGCTCACTGGTGTGTTCGTGTCCATTCCCAGGCTGCGAGCGCTGCTGGACAGAGTGAGCCCCCTCAGTGGTGGCTGGTCTCTGCCCTGGCTGGACTCGAGCTACTTGGTGGATCTGGACCTCGGCCTCTGGAGGATGCTGGATGTGAACGTTCACCAAGGATGGGTGGAGGGATGCTGGAGAAGGAGAGATCCAGAGTTTATACAATGCAGTGGATAGTTTACAGTTTCATTTTTGGAATCATGTAAGTGAAAGCATCCTCAGCCAAGGGATAAAAGCTGTATATATACTGCAGGTTTTTGAGCTATCAGCTAATATCTTACACAAACTTGTTCACCAAACACTTGCTTCATCCCTAAGTTATGAAACCTAGAGTACATTCCCAGCAGACAAGATGCTATTAAAATACTACAAAACAACAACACAAAGACTTTTTGGATTTTCTGGTTTAAATCAAACAATTTTGAAGAGCAAAAACAGATTTGCTGAAGAGCTGAGAAGATGTTGCAATGTGGAGAATGAGCTCTTTTGTCCTGTTGACAGAGGGGAAGCATCTATCTTCAGGGAGTGCCAGGGTTTTTTCCCAGAATCCTGACCCACTCTCATGAATCACAGCTTCACAGACAGACACCGGAGTCCAAGGATAAGATGCAGACTTTATCAAGAGTAACAGACATGGAATTGCCACCTTCCATATATAGAGCATAGAGACAGCGAAGAGACTTTCTTTCCTGCTACATAACTAAACTGATTTGGGGCGCATGACATTGAAAGTACTGTAGGTTTATTCATGTAATTTATTTCCAAACAGAGGATGGAATATTTTGGGGGGTAATTTAAATTAACTTAGACAGACCTTCTGCTTCTACTTAGTGTTCGACAGAGTGAGATACTGAGCGAGACCCAAGGATGAAAATTAAAAAAAAAAAAAAGATACCAGGGGCAAAAAGTGAGCAATTTCTATTTACATAAATTCATGACGTTGCCCTGCTCTGTTTCTAATATTCACTTCTGTTTGGTAAAAGCAGCATTGTGCGAACAATAGGAGGATTTCCAATGAGTCATCCATTAGTTATTCTGCTCAAAATAGAGTCTGACCTCCACTGCTGCTGGCCCACAAAAGCAGAGCGCTCCACTGTAAACAAAGCTGGAAATCAAGGCCTAGACTTGTGTGCATTTTAAAAAGTGACAATTTTGTGGCTAAAATCATGTCACTGGAACTGCTGCAAGCAGTGAAGAAAGTGTTTTGTGCATAGTTTAACTGAGCTATTGCAATCTGTCTTGACAGTGCAGACTTTTGAGAGAAGAAGAGCCAGAGAATTTACAATGGAACAAGCTATTGCCACTTTTTATAGGGTGTTGCACTTATTAAAGGTTCTCTTTTTGACTCAGTGCTGTTAGAGTATAAACTTCTCTACATAGGAAGCAAGACTTGCAGTTGGCAGACACAAGTTATCTGGAGTCAACAAGAAACCTCCATAAAACTGACTATAGCAAGCGTGTTAGCGGTTAGATTGCCAAGTATAGATGTTCTCCAGTGATCCCTATAAGTAGTCACTACAGTGGCAGGCTTGTATGTGAAGCTCAATTGCACCCTGAAAAGAAGTCAGTGGGAGTTCTGCCATTTCATTGGTCACAGCGTGAGTAAATACCTTGCTGATTGGACAGCGGCAGAGTGTACATGGATTGTGATGGAGATTTTGGTCCCTGGTGGCCGGCATGCTTGTGGC